>JAAOOA010001550.1:22500-110291 GCA_012861695.1 Trematomus loennbergii | reverse complement strand
CTTTTGTTCACCCTCCTCTGGCTTACACCTCCTCCGCCACACTTGAGCGCTCATCACAGGGTTCAGCACCCGGTGCTGATGGAAAGTGGCACTTTATCTGCCCCTGGTAACCATCAAGGTTATTGTTTTTTTTTTTTTTTTATTTTATTGAACACACAACCCAGTACACACCACCACCCTAAAACATCAACTATTTACACGTTGCAGTAACAAAAATGACAGTACACACAGACTAAAACATCAACTATTTACACGTACTACTGCTGCTATAACAGTACTACTAAATTTCTTAACCTACGTTTTAAAGTGCAGTTATGCGCCCTGGAGGTGTTGCACTATTAACAAAATGTATGCCCAGGATTCTGGCACCTTCCCTGGCTTGTAAAGTGCAGTTATGCGCCCTGGAGGTGTTGCACTATTAACAAAATGTATGCCCAGGATTCTGGCACCTTCCCTGGCTTGTAAAGTGCAGTTATGCGCCCTGGAGGTGTTGCACTATTAACAAAATGTATGCCCAGGATTCTGGCACCTTCCCTGGCTTGTAAAGTGCAGTTATGCGCCCTGGAGGTGTTGCACTATTAACAAAATGTATGCCCAGGATTCTGGCACCTTCCCTGGCTTGTAAAGTGCAGTTATGCGCCCTGGAGGTGTTGCACTATTAACAAAATGTATGCCCAGGATTCTGGCACCTTCCCTGGCTTGTAAAGTGCAGTTATGCGCCCTGGAGGTGTTGCACTATTAACAAAATGTATGCCCAGGATTCTGGCACCTTCCCTGGCTTGTAAAGTGCAGTTATGCGCCCTGGAGGCACTATTAGTATGCCCAGGATTCTGGCATTCAAAGTTATGCGCCCTGGATATTGTACTATTTACAAAATGTATACACAGGATTATAATAATAATTATATACACGGTATACATATTCACAATGTTTAGCGGGATTCAGGGGACCAAAGGCGTCTAATTCTTACGGTGCACCAGGGCAAACAGGTTGAGTCCACGGCCCCTGCCCCATCATCAGGAGTGTCAACCAGCCCCGGTCCCGACTTCATTGGCCTCTTTCCCTCCCGCTTCCGCTTCCGCTGCTGCTGCCGCTCAATGACCCATCAGGTGAAGATGATGGAGCAGTACTGTTATAGCAGCCCTCTTCGGAGGTCTCCCCATCTGACAGCGGTAGACATCCTTCTGATGATGATGCAGCTGCTGCCGCATCTGATGACGCCCTGAACATGGAGCGGATTCTCAATGCCTCCTTTATTCCCGGCGCATTCGCGTAGAACCGGTCCGCCGTGGTTACGTCGTGACACATAAACCTGGCGAGAATCGACCGGCTTTCTGGATCTTGGTGATGCTTGATATTGTCAGCCAGGGCAGTGCGCAGGATTGTGAAGGTGACGGCTGTTTCTAGCCCAGCATCAGCCCATGCCCTCTTCAAGTGAGCGTTCAGGTTCTTGGAGGCCCGATTCCCCCTTGTGAAAAGGAAGAATTCATTCTGAGGACCCAGCAATACCTTTTTAATCCCCATCCACCGCATGACCCAGCTAAACTCCTCTACTGTAAGCGCCAGCTGTGCTTCGCCATATGTCTTGGCCGTCTTGTGATCCTGCACATGGATGATGTAGCCCTCAGCAGTTCCCCTTATGGCTGCCTCTAAGACCTCACTGTTTTTCATGTTTGCGTACACGCCCGTACGGTGGCCATACAGGAGGCTCCAATGGAGGGTGAGATAGCCATAGAGAAGCTTCTGGGTGGTTGAGGTCGGCGTGCCGGCCATCAGGTCGAGGAGCTCCGGGATGCGCTTCTCAGCGGCCGCCATGGCGGCGAGAAGCTCCGCCTGGCTCGGCAGACGATCCAGTTTGTTCCTCTTCACCTTAAACTGATGTAGAGTGACTGCCTTATTCAAGTGTTTCATGTTGGCTTTCACCTCTCTCATTATGTGGGTCATATCAGACTGGGTGAGCTTGCACCCCGGGGCTTTGACTCAGACATGTACCCCATGAACTGGTGCACATTCTTCAGGAAGAACTCTGATGTTGTGACTGCCCGGCCCGGCTTTACAATATACTCGCTCCAGCCACGGATCATCTTCATGTTTCTTAGGAACAGCCAGTCTGACAGGCGGTTAACACCATGGGCCATGTATACTATGAAGTTCTTTATCCGGCTGATCTTCGACACAACATTGTCTTTCTGTTTTACTGTCGGAGCGACACCCAAACAATGATCCAAGTATGTCTGAAGGTACGCCTCCATGCTTCTAGGCAACGTGATTTCACGCATGGTATTCCCCCGTCCACACCCAGTGGACCAGTAATTTGAGGGAGAGGGCAAGTCATTAGCCAGCTTAGAGGCACGGGTCTTCCGGCATACAGGGGTCTCGCTACCGGAGGCTACTGCAAACATGACAGTTTCCACCGGGGTCTTCACAGGGGTCTCGCTACCGGAGGCTACTGCAAACATGACAGTTTCCACCGGGGTCTTCACAGGGGTCTCGCTACCGGAGGCTACTGCAAACATGACAGTTTCCACCGGGGTCTTCACAGGGGTCTCGCTACCGGAGGCTACTGCAAACATGACAGTTTCCACCGGGGTCTTCACAGGGGTCTCGCTACCGGAGGCTACTGCAAACATGACAGTTTCCACCGGGGTCTTCACAGGGTCTCGCTACCGGAGGACTGCAAACATGACAGTTTCCACCGGGGTCTTCACAGGGTCTCGCTACCGGAGGAAACTGGTAATATGACAGTCTTCACTGGGCTCTTCACAGGGTTCTTGACCGGTCTCTTTCCACCGGAGGCTACTGCAAGCATTACAGTCTTCACTTGGCTCTTCACAGGGTTCTTTACCGGTGTCTTCCCACCGGAGGCTACTGCAAGCATGACAGTCTTCACCGGGCTCCTCACAGGGGTCCCGCTACCGGAGGTTACTGGGGAATGCATGACAGTCTTCACCGGGGTCTTCACAGGGGTCCCGCTACCGGAGGTTACTGGGGAATGCATGACAGTCTTCACCGGGGTCTTCACAGGGGTCCCGCTACCGGAGGTTACTGGGGACTGCATGACAGTCTTCACCGGGGTCTTCACAGGGGTATTGCTGCCTGAGGCTACTGTGTTTATGCCGGAGGTACTTGGGATTGCCAGGCCCTTAAATCGTATACATTCGTCCTCTTCCTCAAGAACAGCAGCACTCTGCTTCCTGGGTTTTAGCTCCTTTTTCAGCCTGGAGCGCAGGGTCTTCACCTCATCATTGAGGGCATCCTTCTGAGCCCTCAATGCCACATTTTCCAGCATCACCTGCCTGCAGTCCTCGTTGTCACACTCGGTATGTGGGGAGAAGGGTGGAGGGTGCCCGGGGTATTCCCTCATTGTCTATATCCAATGATGTAGCCATTCCAATGATGGGGTTAGTCTCACGGAGGTCATGGAGCAACTGCAGTGCCACACTATGCTTCAGCCTTGCCATGACCTGCTGTGCCTCATGTCGGGACAACTCAGGGTGGTCATGTTTTACATGACGGTCCAGTCTCTTCCCAGCGTACGAACACCCAGCGATGGGACAGGGTTTGGTCCGAACATTTATCCTTCCACTGGCTATTTTCAGGAGGATTCCCTCTCCTCAAGTTCCGCACTGCATGCTTGTGCTTAAGGTGTTTGTTCAATGCCAGATAGAAGAGTCTGCACACCGGGCATTCAGATGACATCCTTACTGAAACACACATAATGAATTTGATCAAAATGATGTTATAGTTCTCCGTTTATATGCGTTAGCGTGAGCGGTGGTTGCGACACTGGGTCCGATGCATCAATTCATGGTGCATGGACGAAGGGAAGTATTGGGTTACCACCGGGTCAGATGGTCCCACTTCCGCACCAACGCGGGGCTGGTGATGGCAACATTGGGTCCGATGCATCATACATGGTGCCCCGACCATGAGAGGGTTTGGGGTACCCCGGAACAGGCACCACCCCAGCAGGAAACGGGTTGTATGGTCAAAGGAGGAAAGAGTGATAGAACCGGGTAAAGCAAAGAAAGTGTCCGACAATAGTGACTTGTGAGGCGGCCAGAGAGTCTGTCATATCTCGGTCCTATCCTCCAGGCAACGCTGTGGCCAAAACTGGGCTAAAAACTAAAAAAACTAAAAATATTTCATCCAGGGAAATTTGGGTGAAAATGAAAAAAAAGTACCCGGAAATAGTGCTTCATTAGCCAGCAGCAGTCCCCTGTCGACTCATGTGACATTCCTCCAGGGTTACATAGAACCAGGGTGTGGGGTCCGAGCCATCTCCGAGACATCTCTAGTCCGTGTTGATAATGGGGGAAATGTACCCCAAAATAGTCCTTCATTAGCCAGCAGCAGTCCCCTGTCGACTCATGTGACATTCCTCCAGGGTTACATAGAACCAGGGTGTGGGGTCCGAGCCATCTCCGAGACATCTCTAGTCCGTGTTGATAATGGGGGAAATGTACCCCAAAATAGTCCTTCATTAGCCAGCAGCAGTCCCCTGTCGACTCATGTGACATTCCTCCAGGGTTACATAGAACCAGGGTGTGGGTCCGAGCCATCTCCGAGACATCTCTAGTCCGTGTTGATAATGGGGGAAATGTACCCCAAAATAGTCCTTCATTAGCCAGCAGCAGTCCCCTGTCGACTCATGTGACATTCCTCCAGGGTTACATAGAACCAGGGTGTGGGGTCCGAGCCATCTCCGAGACATCTCTAGTCCGTGTTGATAATGGGGGAAATGTACCCCAAAATAGTCCTTCATTAGCCAGCAGCAGTCCCCTGTCGACTCATGTGACATTCCTCCAGGGTTACATAGAACCAGGGTGTGGGGTCAGCCATCTCCGAGACATCTAGTCCGTGTTGATAATGAGGTACCCCAAGTGCATCATGACTCAGAAATCACACTCAACTTTGGTGATAACCGGGGAAAGGGGTCAAAATGTAAAAATTATACCCCAAAACAGTGCCTCATGACCCCGCAGGAGTCCCCCGCGGACTCCCCTGACATTCCTCCATGGTCGAAATCACCCAACTCAACTTTGGTGATAACCGGGGAAAGGGGTCAAAATGTAAAAATTATACCCCAAAACAGTGCCTCATGACCCCGCAGGAGTCCCCGCGGACTCCCCTGACATTCCTCCATGGTCGAAATCACCCAACTCAACTTTGGTGATAACCGGGGAAAGGGGTCAAAATGTAAAAAATACGCCCCAAAATAGTGCCTCATAATCGGGTAGAGTCACCTGGAAAGTGCCCTCGCATTCCTCCATGGCTCAAAATGTCGAACTTAAACTATTTTGAGAACCAGGAAAATGTAAAAAATACGCCCCAAAATAGTGCCTCATAATCGGGTAGAGTCACCTGGAAAGTGCCCTCGCATTCCTCCATGGCTCAAAATGTCGAACTTAAACTATTTTGAGAACCAGGAAAATGTAAAAATACGCCCCAAAATAGTGCTCATAATCGGGTAGAGTCACCTGAAAGTGCCCTCGCATTCCTCCATGTCGAACTTAAAGTATTGGGAGAACCAGGCTGGGGGTCTTGAGCACAAAATTAGGCCCACTCAGAGTGCTTGGTGAGCGGATACATTCTTCCATGATTTGCAACAGCCGTTTTTTTTCTGAGTGCACCCAAAAACTGGGTTTCTCATTTCGTGCGGAAGGTAGTTGAAAAGTATGGATGAATCTTTTTCACAGGGTGGAAATGAAGCCCAAGGACCTTTTCCCCTTCTCCGTTGCACCAACCATCGGAGAAGGGGAAAAATCGGCCCGAAGCGCCAAACACCTGGCCACTTCTCCGTTGGCACTCAGAAAAAATTTGACAATTTTTCAAAACTTCATTTTTGATTATTTTAAGATATAATTAAGCGTTTTCTTCACTTTTTTTGCTTTCCACGGGTGGGGGCGCCTGGCAGGCCGCCTATGAGCACCCAAATTCGGCCTGGATCATCCAGGATTTGTGGGCTAAGCTCCATAAACTGACTAAATCACCCAGAGAGGTCACCTTTCTAGCCCAAATATATATAATACAAATACATTTAAATAGTAAAAGGTGCACTTGTGCTCTGCATTACCCGGAATTTTATTTTCAAAGCCCCATGATAGTGATTAAAAATCATTTTCATGGGAAAAAGTGTTAAAACGCCTGATTAAATTATATGCAGGACCCCAGTGAGCTCCAGACTATGTGCATTGTGTTGGGGAACCATATAAATGATAGAATAAATGCATTTAAATGCAAAAATAATTTAAAATCATTTTAGGGGGACAATTGTGGAGAGGAGCCTGAAAATGACTCTGCAGCAGGCCGCCTATGAGCACCCAAATTCGGCCTTCTTCACGGCACCACCACCCTTCTGTGGAGGGTATTCTCGTGCCCCTGGTGACTCTACAAGGGGGGTGGTTTTTATGGTGCTTATATGTCCGCCTATGAGCACCCAAATTCGGCTGGATCATCCAGGATTTGTGGGCTAAGCTCCATAAACTTACTAAATCACCCAGAGAGGTGAAAGAGGACACATTGACCCAGCAGTAAGTGCTTGAAACGTGGGTAAAGGTGTGTTAAACTGTGGGGTAACATGTTTCAAATGACAGCACGGTGCTGCTTGTTGGCAGGCTGACTCAGTTCACTTGTCTCACACACACCCAGGGGGGGAAAGATAACACTTGTACCCAGGAATAAGTCTTTGAAAGGCGGGGAAAAGTTGTTTGAAATAGTATAATACCTCCAGGCCGCTTAACTGCACTTTACCACCCAGAAATAATGTTTAAATGGTCGGGGAAAGTATTTTTAAATGTCTGGAAGAGAGTTTTAGACAGTCATTTTGCACGAAATCATTTAACATAGACGCTCTCCTGAAAATGCACAGAATATGTGCTTTTTCAGGAGACCGTTAATGTTAAATGATTTCGTGCAAAATGACTGGCTAAAACCCCGGAATAAATGTTTGAAAAGCGGGGAAAAGTTGTTTAAAATAGGCTGATACCTCCAGGACGCATAACATGGGTAAAAAGTGTGTTAAAAGGTCGGGGAACATGTTTCAAATGACAGCAGACTGGTGGTTGTTAGCAGGCTGGCTCAGTTCACTTGTCTCACACACACCCAGGGGGGAAAGAGGACACATTGACCCAGGAAAGAGTGCTCGAAACGTGGCTAAAGCATAGTCAAACTGTGGGGTACATGTTTCAAATGACAGCACACTGCTGCTTGTTGGCAGGCTGACTCACTTCACTTGTCTCACACACACACCCAGGGGGAGAAAGAGGACACATTGGAGCACACATTGACCCAGGAAAGAGTGCTCGAAACGTGGCTAAAGCATAGTCAAACTGTGGGGTAACATGTTTCAAATGACAGCACACTGCTGCTTGTTGGCAGGCTGACTCACTTCACTTGTCTCACACACACCCAGGGGGGAAAGATAACACTTGTACCCAGGAATAAGTGTTCGAAATGCGGGAAAAGTTGTTTGAAATAGTATAATATCTCCAGGGCGTATAACTGCACTTTACAAGCCAGAAATAATGTTTAAATGGTCGGGAAAGTATTTTTAAATGTCTGGAAGAGAGTTTTAGACAGTCATTTTGCACGAAATCATTTAACATAGACGCTCTCCTGAAATTGCACAGAATATGTGCTTTTTCAGGAGACCGTTAATGTTAAATGATTTGTGCAAAATGACTGGCTAAAACCCCGGAATAAATGTTTGAAAAGCGGGGAAAAGTTGTTTAAAATAGTCTGATATCTCCAGGGCGCATCACCAAAAATGTACAAGCCAGGGAAGATGCCTGAATCCGGATACTTTAGGTCTGTCACTTAGGGTGACCGCACCACTCCGACGCTCCCGAGAGCGGACGTCCATTGTTTGTAAGGCACCTAAGAGGGAGAAGGGGAAAAATCGGCCGAAGCGCCAAAAACTTGGCCCCTTCTCCGTTGGCACTCAGAAAAATTTTCACAATTTTTCAAAACTTCATTTTTGATTATTTTAAGATATAATTAAGCGTTTTCTTCACTTTTCTTTTGCTTTCCACGGGTGGGGCGCCTGGCAGGCCGCCTATGAGCACCCAAATTCGCCCTGGATCATCCAGGATTTGTGGGCTAAGCTCCATAAACTGACTAAATCACCCAGAGAGGTCACCTTTCTAGCCCAAATATATAAAATACAAATACATTTAAATAGTAAAAGGTGTACTTGTGCTCTGCATTACCCGGAATTTTATTTTCATAGCCCCATGATAGTGATTAAAAATCATTTTCATGGGAAAAAGTGTTAAAACGCCTGATTAAATTATATGCAGGACCCCAGTGAGCTCCAGACTATGTGCATTGTGTTGGGGAACCATATAAATGATAGAATAAATTCATTTAAATGCAAAAATAATGATTTAAAATCATTTTAGGGGGACAATTGTGGAGAGGAGCCTGAAAATGACTCTGCAGCAGGCCGCCTATGAGCACCCAAATTCGGCCTTCTTCACGGCCCACCACCCCTTCTGTGGAGGGTATTCTCGTGCCCCTGGTGACTCTACAAGGGGGGTGGTTTTTATGGTGCTTATATGTCCGCCCATCAGCATCCATATTCGGCCTTCTTCACGGCACCACCACCCCTTCTGTGGAGGGTATTCTCGTGCCCCTGGTGACTCTACAAGGGGGGTGGTTTTTATGGTGCTTATATGTCCGCCCATCAGCATCCATATTCGGCCTTCTTCACGGCACCACCACCCTTCTGTGGAGGTATTCTCGTGCCCCTGGTGACTCTACAAGGGGGGTGGTTTTTATGGTGCTTATATGTCCGCCCATCAGCATCCATATTCGGCCTTCTTCACGGCACCACCACCCCTTCTGTGGAGGGTATTCTCGTGACCCTGGTGACTCTACAAGGGGGTGGTTTTTATGGTGCTTATATGTCCGCCTATGAGCACCCAAATTCGGCCTGGATCATCCAGGATTTGTGGGCTAAGCTCCATAAACTGACTAAATCACCCAGAGAGGTGAAAGAGGACACATTGACCCAGCAGTAAGTGCTTGAAACGTGGGTAAAGTGTGTTAAACTGTGGGGTAACATGTTTCAAATGACAGCACAGTGCTGCTTGTTGGCAGCTGACTCAGTTCACTTGTCTCACACACACCCAGGGGGGGAAAGATAACACTTGTACCCAGGAATAAGTGTTTGAAAGGCGGGGAAAAGTTGTTTGAAATAGTATAATACCTCCAGGCCGCATAACTGCACTTTACAAGCCAGAAATAATGTTTAAATGGTCGGGGAAAGTATTTTTAAATGTCTGGAAGAGAGTTTTAGCCAGTCATTTTGCACGAAATCATTTAACATTGACGGTCTCCTGAAATGCACAGAATATGTGCTTTTCAGGAGACCGTCAATGTTAAATGATTCGCGCAAAATGACTGACTAAAACCCCGGATAAGTGTTTGAAAGGCGGGGAAAAGTTGTTTAAAATAGGCTGATACCTCCAGGATGCATAACATGGTAAAACGTGTGTTAAAAGGTCGGGGAACATGTTTCAAATGACAGCAGACTGGTGGTTGTTAGCAGGCTGGCTCAGTTCACTTGTCTCACACACACCCAGGGGGGGAAAGAGGACACATTGACCCAGGAGAAAGTGCTCAAAACGTGGGTAAAAGTGTGTTGAAAAGTGGGGGTACATGTTTCAAATGACAGCACACTGCTGCTTGTTGGCAGACTGACTCACTTCACTTGTCTCACACACACCCAGGGGGGAAAAGAGGACACATTGGAGCACACATTGACCCAGGAAAGAGTGCTCGAAACGTGGCTAAAGCTGTGTCAACTGTGGGGTAACATGTTTCAAATGACAGCACACTGCTGCTTGTTGGCAGGCTGACTCACTTCACTTGTCTCACACACACCCAGGGGGGAGAAAGAGGACACATTGGAGCACACATTGACCCAGGAAATAGTGCTCGAAACGTGGCTAAAGCTGTGTCAAACTGTGGGGTAACATGTTTCAAATGACAGCACACTGCTGCTTGTTGGCAGGCTGACTCACTTTACTTGTCTCACACACACCCAGGGGGGAGAAAGAGGACACATTGGAGCACACATTGACCCAGGAAAGAGTGCTCGAAACGTGGCTAAAGCTGTGTCAACTGTGGGGTAACATGTTTCAAATGACAGCACACTGCTGCTTGTTGGCAGGCTGACTCACTTCACTTGTCTCACACACACCCAGGGGGAAGAAAGATAACACTTGTACCCAGGAATAAGTGTTTGAAAGTCGGGGAAAAGTTGTTTGAAATAGTATAATATCTCCAGGGCGCATAACTGCACTTTACAAGCCAGAATAATGTTTAAATGGTCGGGGAAAGTATTTTAAATGTCTGGAAGAGAGTTTTAGAATGCACAGAATATGTGCTTTTTCAGGAGACCGTCAATGTTAAATGATATTGCGCAAAATGACTGACTAAAACCCCAGAATAAGTGTTTGAAAGGCGGGGAAAAGTTGTTTAAAATAGTCTGATATCTCCAGGGCTTGTAAAGTGCAGTTATGCGCCTTGGAGGTATTGCACTATTTACAAAATGTATACCCAGGATTCTGGCCCCTTCCCTGGCTTGTAAAGTGCAGTTATGCGCCCTGGAGATATTGCACTATTTCAAAATGTAGCACTCTGTTTATTTCACACCTCCAGAGAGACCAGGGGGAAATCACCTCTCTCTGCCCCCTCACAGAGCCCCCAAGGACGGACTAGAGACCTCCAGCATGTTCCCCTAACAGTGGGACTGTATTTCAGACCTCCAGGGCGGAGACCGTGAAAATCACCTCTCTCTGCCCGCTCAAAGAGCACCGAAAGACGGACTAGAGACCTCCAGCACCCCGGAGAGCTCCATTGTGAAATATTGCTACTAATCCATAACTTTTGATAACAAGCTCTGTTCGGTTCAGGCTTTTTCTCTACCCCCCCATTTACACGTACCCCGCATCCAACGGTACCATCGGCGAATCGGGGAGCGGAGTTACGGCAGAGGGTCAGATTCTGAAAATACGATTTGAGAACAGGGCTCTGATCAGGGCTAAAGTCTTGTTAGAAACTGGTGAATCTGTTTAATGCAGGCAGCAGAGACACTGCTTTTAGCAGGGTCTCAGAGAGCCAGAGACCCAGTGTACAGCACCTCGCTGTCTTACCCAGAAAACAGGGCTCTGATCAGGGCTAAAGTATTGTTAGAAACTGGTGAATCTGTTTAAATGCAGCCAGCAGAGTCACTGCTTTTAGCAGGGTCTCAGAGAGCCAGACACCCAGGGTACAGCACCTCGCTGTCTTACCCAGAAAACAGGGCTCTGATCAGGGCTAAAGTCTTGTTAGAAACTGGTGAATCTGTTTAAATGCAGGCAGCCGAGTCACTGCTTTTAGCAGGGTCTCAGAGAGCCAGAGACCCAGGTACAGCACCTCGCTGTCTTACCCAGAAAACAGGGCTCTGATCAGGGCTAAAGTAACGTTAGAAACTGGTGAATCTGTTTAAATGCAGGAGACCTCCAGCAGAAGTCCCTAACAGTGGGACTCTGTTATTTCACAGCTCCAGGAGAGACCAGGGGAAAATCACCTCTCTCTGCCCGCTCACAGACCAAAGACGGACTCAGACCTCCAGGATGGCTCCCTAACAGTGGGACTCTGTGCATTTCACAGCTCCAGGAGAGACCAGGGGAAAATCACCTCTCTGTGCCCGCTCACAGACCCCCAAAGTACGGACTAGAGACCTCCAGATGGCTCCCTAACAGTGGGACTCTGTGCATTTCACAGCTCCAGGAGAGACCAGGGGAAATCACCTGTCTGTGCCCGCTCACAGACCCCCAAAGACGGACTCAGACCTCCAGGATGGCTCCCTAACAGTGGGACTCTGTGCATTTCACAGCTCCAGAGAGACCAGGGGAAAATCACCTCTTCTGCCCGCTCACAGAGCCCCAAAGTACGGACTAGAGACCTCCAGGATGGCTCCCTAACAGTGGGACTCTGTGCATTTCACAGCTCCAGGAGAGACCAGGGGAAAATCACCTGTCTGTGCCCGCTCACAGACCCCCAAAGTACGGACTCATGACCTCCAGGATGGCTCCCTAACAGTGGGACTCTGTGCATTTCACAGCTCCAGCAGAGACCAGGGGAAAATCACCTCTCTTGCCCGCTCACAGAGCCAAAGACGGACTCATGACCTCCAGGATGGCTCCCTAACAGTGGGACTCTGTGCATTTCACAGCTCCAGGAGAGACCAGGGGAAAATCACCTCTCTGCCCGCTCACAGACCCCCAAAGACGGACTCATGACCTCCAGGATGGCTCCCTAACAGTGGGACTCTGCACAGCTCCAGGAGAGACCAGGGGAAATCACCTGTCTTGCCCGCTCACAGAGCCCCGAAGGACGGACTCATGACCTCCAGCATGTCCCCATAACAGTGGGACCTCCATAACCTTGCACACCCTGAGTCCCCGGGCCCCCACACTTAAGCACTCCCCCACGGACTAAACACAGGTATTCACACCCACCAGAACCTCGTGCCCCTGGTGACCCTAAAGGGGGTGGATTTTGTGGTGCTTCTATGTCCGCCCATCAGCATCCATAGTCGGCCTTCTTCACGGCACCACCACCCTTCTGTGAGGGTATTCTCGTGCCCCTGGTGACCCTAAAGGGGGTGGATTTTGTGGTGCTTCTATGTCCGCCCATCAGCATCCATAGTCGGCCTTCTTCACGGCACCACCACCCCTTCTGTGGAGGGTATTCTCGTGCCCCTGGTGACCCTAAAGGGGGTGGATTTTGTGGTGCTTCTATGTCCGCCCATCAGCATCCATTCGGCCTTCTTCACGGCACCACCACCCCCCTTCTGGGCTGGAGGTTCAAACACTTTAACTTTTGTTCACCCTCCTCTGGCTTACACCTCCTCCGCCAACACTTGAGCGCTCATCACAGGGTTCAGCACCCCGGTGCTGATGGAAAGTGGCACTTTATCTGCCCCTGGTAACCATCAAGGTTATTGTTTTTTTTTTTTTTTTTATTTGAACAAAAACCACAGTACACACAGCCTAAAACATCAACTATTTACACGTTGCAGTAACAAAAATCACAGTACACACAGACTAAAACATCAACTATTTACACGTACTACTGCTGCTATAACAGTACTAACATTTCTTAACCTACGTTTTAAAGTGCAGTTATGCGCCCTGGAGGTGTTGCACTATTAACAAAATGTATGCCCAGGATTCTGGCACCTTCCCTGGCTTGTAAAGTGCAGTTATGCGCCCTGGAGGTGTTGCACTATTAACAAAATGTATGCCCAGGATTCTGGCACCTTCCCTGGCTTGTAAAGTGCAGTTATGCGCCCTGGAGATATTGTACTATTTACAAAATGTATACACAGGATTATAATAATAATTATATACACGGTATACATATTCACAATGTTTAGCGGGATTCAGGGGACCAAAGGCGTCTAATTCTTACGGTGCACCAGGGCAAACAGGTTGAGTCCACGGCCCCTGCCCCATCATCAGGAGTGTCAACCAGCCCCGGTCCCGACTTCATTGGCCTCTTTCCCTCCCGCTTCCGCTTCCGCTGCTGCTGCCGCTCCAATGACCCATCAGGTGAAGATGATGGAGCAGTACTGTTATAGCAGCCCTCTTCGGAGGTCTCCCCATCTGACAGCGGTAGACATCCTTCTGATGATGATGCAGCTGCTGCCGCATCTGATGACGCCCTGAACATGGAGCGGATTCTCAATGCCTCCTTTATTCCCGGCGCATTCGCGTAGAACCGGTCCGCCGTGGTTACGTCGTGACACATAAACCTGGCGAGAATCGACCGGCTTTCTGGATCTTGGTGATGCTTGATATTGTCAGCCAGGGCAGTGCGCAGGATTGTGAAGGTGACGGCTGTTTCTAGCCCAGCATCAGCCCATGCCCTCTTCAAGTGAGCGTTCAGGTTCTTGGAGGCCCGATTCCCCCTTGTGAAAAGGAAGAATTCATTCTGAGGACCCAGCAATACCTTTTTAATCCCCATCCACCGCATGACCCAGCTAAACTCCTCTACTGTAAGCGCCAGCTGTGCTTCGCCATATGTCTTGGCCGTCTTGTGATCCTGCACATGGATGATGTAGCCCTCAGCAGTTCCCCTTATGGCTGCCTCTAAGACCTCACTGTTTTTCATGTTTGCGTACACGCCCGTACGGTGGCCATACAGGAGGCTCCAATGGAGGGTGAGATAGCCATAGAGAAGCTTCTGGGTGGTTGAGGTCGGCGTGCCGGCCATCAGGTCGAGGAGCTCCGGGATGCGCTTCTCAGCGGCCGCCATGGCGGCGAGAAGCTCCGCCTGGCTCGGCAGACGATCCAGTTTGTTCCTCTTCACCTTAAACTGATGTAGAGTGACTGCCTTATTCAAGTGTTTCATGTTGGCTTTCACCTCTCTCATTATGTGGGTCATATCAGACTGGGTGAGCTTGCACCCCCGGGGCTTTGACTCAGACATGTACCCCATGAACTGGTGCACATTCTTCAGGAAGAACTCTGATGTTGTGACTGCCCGGCCCGGCTTTACAATATACTCGCTCCAGCCACGGATCATCTTCATGTTTCTTAGGAACAGCCAGTCTGACAGGCGGTTAACACCATGGGCCATGTATACTATGAAAGCTGATCTTCGACACAACATTGTCTTTCTGTTTTACTGTCGGAGCGACACCCAAACAATGATCCAAGTATGTCTGAAGGTACGCCTCCATGCTTCTAGGCAACGTGATTTCACGCATGGTATTCCCCCGTCCACACCCAGTGGACCAGTAATTTGAGGGAGAGGGCAAGTCATTAGCCAGCTTAGAGGCACGGGTCTTCCGGCATACAGGGGTCTCGCTACCGGAGGCTACTGCAAACATGACAGTTTCCACCGGGGTCTTCACAGGGGTCTCGCTACCGGAGGCTACTGCAAACATGACAGTTTCCACCGGGGTCTTCACAGGGGTCTCGCTACCGGAGGCTACTGCAAACATGACAGTTTCCACCGGGGTCTTCACAGGGGTCTCGCTACCGGAGGCTACTGCAAACATGACAGTTTCCACCGGGGTCTTCACAGGGGTCTCGCTACCGGAGGCTACTGCAAACATGACAGTTTCCACCGGGGTCTTCACAGGGTCTCGCTACCGGAGGAAACTGCAAATATGACAGTTTCCACTGGGTCTTCACAGGGTCTCGCTACCGGAGGCTACTGCAAATTACAGTCTTCACTGGCTCTTCACAGGGTTTTACCGGTGTCTTCCCACCGGAGGCTACTGCAAGCATGACAGTCTTCACGGGCTCTCACAGGGTTCTTTACCGGGTCTTCCCACCGGAGGTTACTGAAGCATGACAGTCTTCACCGGGGTCTTCACAGGGGTCCCGCTACCGGAGGTTACTGGGGAATGCATGACAGTCTTCACCGGGGTCTTCACAGGGGTCCCGCTACCGGAGGTTACTGGGGAATGCATGACAGTCTTCACCGGGGTCTTCACAGGGGTCCCGCTACCGGAGGTTACTGGGGACTGCATGACAGTCTTCACCGGGGTCTTCACAGGGGTATTGCTGCCTGAGGCTACTGTGTTTATGCCGGAGGTACTTGGGATTGCCAGGCCCTTAAATCGTATACATTCGTCCTCTTCCTCAAGAACAGCAGCACTCTGCTTCCTGGGTTTTAGCTCCTTTTTCAGCCTGGAGCGCAGGGTCTTCACCTCATCATTGAGGGCATCCTTCTGAGCCCTCAATGCCACATTTTCCAGCATCACCTGCCTGCAGTCCTCGTTGTCACACTCGGTATGTGGGGAGAAGGGTGGAGGGTGCCCGGGGTATTCCCCCTCATTGTCTATATCCAATGATGTAGCCATTCCAATGATGGGGTTAGTCTCACGGAGGTCATGGAGCAACTGCAGTGCCACACTATGCTTCAGCCTTGCCATGACCTGCTGTGCCTCATGTCGGGACAACTCAGGGTGGTCATGTTTTACATGACGGTCCAGTCTCTTCCCAGCGTACGAACACCCAGCGATGGGACAGGGTTTGGTCCGAACATTTATCCTTCCACTGGCTATTTTCAGGAGGATTCCCCTCTCCTCCAAGTTCCGCACTGCATGCTTGTGCTTAAGGTGTTTGTTCAATGCCAGATAGAAGAGTCTGCACACCGGGCATTCAGATGACATCCTTACTGAAACACACATAATGAATTTGATCAAAATGATGTTATAGTTCTCCGTTTATATGCGTTAGCGTGAGCGGTGGTTGCGACACTGGGTCCGATGCATCAATTCATGGTGCATGGACGAAGGGAAGTATTGGGTTACCACCGGGTCAGATGGTCCCACTTCCGCACCAACGCGGGGCTGGTGATGGCAACATTGGGTCCGATGCATCCATACATGGTGCCCCGACCATGAGAGGGTTTGGGGTACCCCGGAACCAGGCACCACCCCAGCAGGAAACGGGTTGTATGGTCAAAGGAGGAAAGAGTGATAGAACCGGGGTAAAGCAAAGAAAGTGTCCGACAATAGTGACTTGTGAGGCGGCCAGAGAGTCTGTCATATCTCGGTCCTATCCTCCAGGCAACGCTGTGGCCAAAACTGGGCTAAAAACTAAAAAAACTAAAAAATATTTCATCCAGGGAAATTTGGGTGAAAATGAAAAAAAAGTACCCGGAAATAGTGCTTCATTAGCCAGCAGCAGTCCCCTGTCGACTCATGTGACATTCCTCCAGGGTTACATAGAACCAGGGTGTGGGGTCCGAGCCATCTCCGAGACATCTCTAGTCCGTGTTGATAATGGGGGAAATGTACCCCAAAATAGTCCTTCATTAGCCAGCAGCAGTCCCCTGTCGACTCATGTGACATTCCTCCAGGGTTACATAGAACCAGGGTGTGGGGTCCGAGCCATCTCCGAGACATCTCTAGTCCGTGTTGATAATGGGGGAAATGTACCCCAAAATAGTCCTTCATTAGCCAGCAGCAGTCCCCTGTCGACTCATGTGACATTCCTCCAGGGTTACATAGAACCAGGGTGTGGGGTCCGAGCCATCTCCGAGACATCTCTAGTCCGTGTTGATAATGAGGGTACCCCAAAAAAGTGCATCATGACTCAGCAATCATCACACTCAACTTTGGTGAGAACCGGGGAAAGGGGTCAAAATGTAAAAATTATACCCCAAAACAGTGCCTCATGACCCCGCAGGAGTCCCCCGCGGACTCCCCTGACATTCCTCCATGGTCAAAATCATCCAACTCAACTTTGGTGAGAACCGGGGAAAGGGGTCAAAATGTAAAAATTATACCCCAAAACAGTGCCTCATGACCCCGCAGAGTCCCCCGCGGACTCCCCTGACATTCCTCCATGGAAATCATCCAACTCAACTTTGGTGAGAACCGGGGAAAGGGGTCAAAATGAAAAATTGTACCCCAAAATAGTGCCTCATGACCCCAGGAGTCCCCCGCGGACTCCCCTGACATTCCTCCATGGAAATCATCCAACTCAACTTTGGTGAGAACCGGGGAAAGGGGTCAAAATGGAAAAATTGTACCCCAAAATAGTGCCTCATGACCCCGCAAGAGTCCCCCGCGGACTCCCCTGACATTCCTCCATGGAAATCATCCAACTCAACTTTGGTGAGAACCGGGGAAAGGGGTCAAAATGGAAAAATTGTACCCCAAAATAGTGCCTCATGACCCCGCAAGAGTCCCCCGCGGACTCCCCTGACATTCCTCCATGGAAATCATCCAACTCAACTTTGGTGAGAACCGGGGAAAGGGGTCAAAATGGAAAAATTGTACCCCAAAATAGTGCCTCATGACCCCGCAAGAGTCCCCCGCGGACTCCCCTGACATTCCTCCATGGTAAATCATCCAACTCAACTTTGGTGAGAACCGGGGAAAGGGGTCAAAATGGAAAAATTGTACCCCAAAATAGTGCCTCATGACCCGCAAGAGTCCCCCGCGGACTCCCCTGACATTCCTCCATGGAGGAAATCATCCAACTCAACTTTGGTGAGAACCGGGGAAAGGGGTCAAAATGAAAAATTATACCCCAAAATAGTGCCTCATGACCCCGCAGAGTCCCCCGCGGACTCCCCTGACATTCCTCCATGGTCAAATCATCCAACTCAACTTTGGTGAACCGGGAAAGGGGTCAAAATGTAAAAAATACCCCAAATAGTGCCTCATAATCGGGTAGAGTCACCGGAAAGTGCCCTCGCATTCCTCCAGGGCTCAAAATGTCGACTTAAACTATTTTGAGAACCAGGAAAATGTAAAAATACGCCCAAAATAGTGCCTCATAATCGGGTAGAGTCACCTGCAAAAGTGCCCTCGCATTCCTCCATGTCGAACTTAAAGTATTGGGAGAACCAGGCTGGGGGGTCTTGAGGCACAAAATGAGGCCCACTCAGAGTGCTTGGTGAGCGGATACATTCTTCCATGATTTCCAACAGCCGTTTTTTTCTGAGTCCACCCAAAAACTGGGTTTCTGATTTCGTGCGGAAGGTAGTCTGAAAAATGGATGAATCTTTTTGACAGAGAAGTGGAAATGAAGCCCAGGGACTTTTTCCCCTTCTCCGTTGTACCAACCATCGGAGAAGGGGAAAAATCGGCCCGAAGCGCCAAACACCTGGCCACTACTCCCGTTGGCACTTAGAAAAAATTTGACAATTTTTCAAAACTTCATTTTTGATTATTTTAAGATATAATTAAGCGTTTTCTTCACTTTTTTTTGCTTTCCACGGGTGGGGGCGCCTGGCAGGCCGCCTATGAGCACCCAAATTCGGCCTGGATCATCCAGGATTTGTGGGAAAAAATCCATAAACTGACTAAATCACCCAGAGAGGTCCCCTACTAGCCCAAATATATATAATACAAATACATTTAAATAGTAAAAGGTGCACTTGTGCTCTGCATTACCCGGAATTTTATTTTCATAGCCCCATGATAGTGATTAAAAATCATTTTCATGGGAAAAAGTGTTAAAACGCCTGATTAAATTATATGCAGGACCCCAGTGAGCTCCAGACTATGTGCATTGTGTTGGGGAACCATATAAATGATAGAATAAATGCATTTAAATGCAAAAATAATGATTTAAAATCATTTTAGGGGGACAATTGTGGAGAGGAGCCTGAAAATGACTCTGTTTTAAGATATAATTAAGCGTTTTCTTCACTTTTTTTTGCTTTCCACGGGTGGGGCGCCTGGCAGGCCGCCTATGAGCACCCAAATTCGGCCTGGATCATCCAGGATTTGTGGGCAAAGCTCCATAAACTGACTAAATCACCCAGAGAGGTCCCTTTCTAGCCCAAATATATATAATACAAATACATTTAAATAGTAAAAGGTGCACTTGTGCTCTGCATTACCGGAATTTTATTTTCAAGCCCCATGATAGTGATTAAAAATCATTTTCATGGGAAAAAGTGTTAAAACGCCTGATTAAATTATATGCAGGACCCCAGTGAGCTCCAGACTATGTGCATTGTGTTGGGGAACCATATAAATGATAGAATAATGCATTTAAATGCAAAAATAATGATTTAAAATCATTTTAGGGGGACAATTGTGGAGAGGAGCCTGAAAATGACTCTGCAGCAGGCCGCCTATGAGCACCCAAATTCGGCCTTCTTCACGGCACCACCACCCCTTCTGTGGAGGGTATTCTCGTGCCCCTGGTGACTCTACAAGGGGGGTGGTTTTTATGGTGCTTATATGTCCGCCTATGAGCACCCAAATTCGGCCTGGATCATCCAGGATTTGTGGGCTAAGCTAAAACTGTGGGGTAACATGTTTCAAATGACAGCACGGTGCTGCTTGTTGGCAGGCTGACTCAGTTCACTTGTCTCACACACACCCAGGGGGGAAAGATAACACTTGTACCCAGGAATAAGTCTTTGAAAGGCGGGGAAAAGTTGTTTGAAATAGTATAATACCTCCAGGCCGCTTAACTGCACTTTACCACCCAGAAATAATGTTTAAATGGTCGGGGAAAGTATTTTTAAATGTCTGGAAGAGAGTTTTAGACAGTCATTTTGCACGAAATCATTTAACATAGACGCTCTCCTGAAAATGCACAGAATATGTGCTTTTTCAGGAGACCGTTAATGTTAAATGATTTCGTGCAAAATGACTGGCTAAAACCCCGGAATAAATGTTTGAAAAGCGGGGAAAAGTTGTTTAAAATAGGCTGATACCTCCAGGACGCATAACATGGGTAAAAAGTGTGTTAAAAGGTCGGGGAACATGTTTCAAATGACAGCAGACTGGTGGTTGTTAGCAGGCTGGCTCAGTTCACTTGTCTCACACACACCCAGGGGGGAAAGAGGACACATTGACCCAGGAAAGAGTGCTCGAAACGTGGCTAAAGCATAGTCAAACTGTGGGGTAACATGTTTCAAATGACAGCACACTGCTGCTTGTTGGCAGGCTGACTCACTTCACTTGTCTCACACACACACCCAGGGGGGAGAAAGAGGACACATTGGAGCACACATTGACCCAGGAAAGAGTGCTCGAAACGTGGCTAAAGCATAGTCAAACTGTGGGGTAACATGTTTCAAATGACAGCACACTGCTGCTTGTTGGCAGGCTGACTCACTTCACTTGTCTCACACACACCCAGGGGGGGAAAGATAACACTTGTACCCAGGAATAAGTGTTCGAAATGCGGGGAAAAGTTGTTTGAAATAGTATAATATCTCCAGGGCGCATAACTGCACTTTACAAGCCAGAAATAATGTTTAAATGGTCGGGGAAAGTATTTTTAAATGTCTGGAAGAGAGTTTTAGACAGTCATTTTGCACGAAATCATTTAACATAGACGCTCTCCTGAAAATGCACAGAATATGTGCTTTTTCAGGAGACCGTTAATGTTAAATGATTTCGTGCAAAATGACTGGCTAAAACCCCGGAATAAATGTTTGAAAAGCGGGGAAAAGTTGTTTAAAATAGGCTGATACCTCCAGGACGCATAACATGGGTAAAAAGTGTGTTAAAAGGTCGGGGAACATGTTTCAAATGACAGCAGACTGGTGGTTGTTAGCAGGCTGGCTCAGTTCACTTGTCTCACACACACCCAGGGGGGAAAGAGGACACATTGACCCAGGAAAGAGTGCTCGAAACGTGGCTAAAGCATAGTCAAACTGTGGGGTAACATGTTTCAAATGACAGCACACTGCTGCTTGTTGGCAGGCTGACTCACTTCACTTGTCTCACACACACACCCAGGGGGAGAAAGAGGACACATTGGAGCACACATTGACCCAGGAAAGAGTGCTCGAAACGTGGCTAAAGCATAGTCAAACTGTGGGGTAACATGTTTCAAATGACAGCACACTGCTGCTTGTTGGCAGGCTGACTCACTTCACTTGTCTCACACACACCCAGGGGGGGAAAGATAACACTTGTACCCAGGAATAAGTGTTCGAAATGCGGGGAAAAGTTGTTTGAAATAGTATAATATCTCCAGGGCGCATAACTGCACTTTACAAGCCAGAAATAATGTTTAAATGGTCGGGGAAAGTATTTTTAAATGTCTGGAAGAGAGTTTTAGACAGTCATTTTGCACGAAATCATTTAACATAGACGCTCTCCTGAAAATGCACAGAATATGTGCTTTTTCAGGAGACCGTTAATGTTAAATGATTTCGTGCAAAATGACTGGCTAAAACCCCGGAATAAATGTTTGAAAAGCGGGGAAAAGTTGTTTAAAATAGGCTGATACCTCCAGGGCGCATCACCAAAAATGTACAAGCCAGGGAAGATGCCTGAATCCCGGATACTTTAGGTCTGTCACTTAGGGTGACCGCACCACTCCGACGCTCCCGAGAGCGGACGTCCATTGTTTGCAAGGCACCTAAGAGGGAGAAGGAAAGGAAGATGAGAGCTCACTGGAAGAAGTCTTTAAAGCCAGGCACACGTCACCATTCAGCCATGAAAAACTAACCAAGTGGCTGGATCACAAAGAGAGAGAAATCAACGTCATCATGTCCTGTGTGGATATCATGAAGGGTGTTAAGATCGTCCTAAACTAGTCTGAACTGGACAGAGAGGTTCTTGGAAACGACTATGTTCTGTGCTTTGTTTTCACCTCCATGGAGAGTGCTGACCCCTGCCTTGAAGCGATGGATCAATACCTAAACTCACTAGAATGCGCGAGCACTGAAGAGGAGCCATGGTACTACTCAGACGACGTCTTAATAAAGATGAGACAAAAAGTCGAAGATTTCATGGCCTTTATGAAAACAATCCTGAAACCTTGTTTACTCATAGCAGCCATTGAAAATAAGAAATTAAAAGGAGCAACCATCTACCTGTACCAGAACGGCATTCTGAAGAATGAAGACTTCCCACCACCACCCAGTTGGTTAATCATTCCCTAAAGAGACTTTATTTAGATGTTTCTGTGATGATCAGGGTTGGTCTTCCTTCTGATGCTTGCAACACATCTAGGGGATATATGTGCTGACCTCTAACACACCAAATAAATGACCCTATTAACCCATATTAACCTGCAAATTGCAAAAGGTGTTCCACAGGGCTCTATCCTGGGGCCCTTTCTGTTTCATCTTTGTGAAGATGATACTAAGTGACTGTTCTCTATGCTGATGACTCTGTTGTGTCCTGTTATGTGGACGCTGTTACAATTCTTCAGCACTTCCTTACTGATTGTGAAGTTTCTCTCAATAACTACAAGTTAGTTCGTAGCGCAGATCCATTGAAAATCATGCTCTTAATCACAGCCAGTATATGAATAATGGTAGTCTCATCTCTACTGAGAATGGAACACATATTGAAAGTCAAATAATAAAACATTTTGTTTTTTGATTTGGAAAGCAAAGTCATTTTCTAAATACAATTTGACTTTCTTCTTGAGGATCTTGAGGAAACTCTCTTCTCCACACAATCTTTGATATCGGGAGGAATTTGGAGTTCGGTATCTTGCTTGATGACTGCAGGCACTGGGAATTGAACCACCGTCCTACCGACTCCTGAGCCACAGATGTATCTTTTATTGAATTTGTCACATGGACCGTTTATATTGTGAGTTGAATTTCACAGCGTTTATAACTTTTTTAACCTAATTGTGGGTTTTACTGTCTTTGTCTTTTCTTTTCTGATGACATTGTGGATGTTGTGCTACATAAATAAAGTTTGATTCTCAAAAGCTTGTGCTTCTTTTGTTGAAGTAGAATGGTTCAATTCAAATGTAAGTGCGTATATTATAGGTTTAGTATATTTTTTAGATTATAAGTAGTATATTTATATATTTTATAGAAGACTGAGCTTATTTAACTGTACTTTAATTCAAATGTATATTTCTATTTTTCCTTCATTTTACTTGCAATATTACGTCACTCAAATTAATAACAGATCTGCTGTAAACTAGCTAGCTAACGTAGCTAACCTAGTCATTTCAGATATACTGATTTCTGGCTTTATCTGTTGTTTTGAACATTGTATGATGAGTTGGCACCCCAGCTCAAAACATACAAAAACACACAAGAATAGAAAGTTAACATACCCATTGAAATTATATGAGAGCAGCGCTCTCTCGTCGCCGTGACAACGTGGTGATGAGATGTGGATAACTTTCCAGATAAAGACCATCCTGATACTCGAGTTGTGGTTTTCAATAAGTGAAACATTTAAAGGGGACCTATCATGCAAAATGCACTTTAGTACGTATTTTCTACATGAATATGTGTCCCCGGTGTTCCAGGGAACTCACCAAGTGTCAGAAACACAACCCTCTCTATTTTCCTCCATACCCAAATCTCTAAAAAAGGGGCTGCAACGGATCTGATAAAAACTGATCCAGATTTGAACACTGTCCTGACGTCAGGATGGTGGCGCTACGGCTATTGCCGTTCGAAAGCGCTGGAGACGCTGTAGTACATATGTCAGGCCTCTAGATGGTGCTCTTCTCACAGAATCTGCCCTTGCAAATACAGGGGTAAAAAAGTGCAAATTGAGCGAAATGAGGCATGGCTAAAATGCATGATCTGTTTGGTATTTTGAAAAAAAAGTATAAATATGTCTTATATAGGTATGGCCCTACACTATATTTTTCAAATATAGCATGATAGGTCCACTTTAATTAAAAGTAATCACTACCATTTTAACTTCTCAAGCATTTCAATCTGTCCCCAAAAGCTTGTGTAGCAAAACCACAGTGATCCAGATCAGGATCATCTTGATAGGCCTGTAATTAAATGATATGCAAGCCTACCTCCAAAGCGTTATACTTCGGAAGTTATACAAATTAGATAAGGCAGTGGATGGCAAAAAGTAGCAGATTTCACACATGAATATGCTTAAAGTAGGTTATGGTGTTCCTATCACTGAAAATGAAATCATGTTGTATTTCAACTGTGATTTCCTAAAATGTCAAATGCATTTTGGTGGAGGTTTGCATCTTATTTCTAATAGAAACATGTTAAATATGACTCAAATGGAGCATATAAACAAGAGAATAAATGTGCAAAAACAAAACTGGAGTTCAAATAACAGATTTTATTTGTATGCATTATCCCGGAGAATTATTCGGCTGCCAGGAATGAGCCCACTCCTTGCCACTGAAAACAGAATGGAATAATGTTGGTTACAGGTACTGGTTTCGTCTTATAACTCCATTATTGTATTTATGTTATTTAGAAATAAAATAAATACAATAGCGATTTTACTTTAATATATTACAACAATAAATATATCAGTAATATAAATCAATTTTAAGGCACATTTTTAGACAAAAAGGCAATTTAAAGTTCTTTACATAAGCATAACAAATACAAAAAATATAAAAAGAAACGAGAGGCACAGCTCGCGCTCTCATCCACTCAGGCTGCAGTTTGGCGGATTTATCGCGAGAGGTCGTTGTAGCTTCAACGAGAGATAGAGATAATAATACACTTTCATATATGTTTTTATTATATGAATTGTTATTAATATGAACGTGTTATATGATTTGATATTACCTAATATATTATTTCAGTAATTTATAAAACACACACACACACACACACACACACACACACACCACACCACACACACACACACACACACACACACACACACACACACACACACACACACACACACACACACACACACACACACACACACACCCATCAGTCCACTTTACATTCAATCCGTTTACAGACTCGCTGACACACAGAAACTCTTTACTCTAATGAGTTTTACACTACAAGGTGACTTTATAAACTACTGTACATCATCATCTACTTTGTATTTATTTTAAATGTAAATGTATTACTTAAATACAATAACAAATATATCAAATATAAGGAGAAAACGGGGGTTATATATATATTTTAAAACCATGGCCTTTGGGCTTCCGTAGCTCACGACTTCCGTTTCGAATGCAGCGTGACCGTGTTTACATTCAGCAGCGGAACAGCAGATGTCACTAAAACCAAATTACACTTCAGATAACGATATATATGTTGATTTATAAGCATCTATACTTCCACACAGGCGTGTCACGTGTTAGATTATTTAATATCCTGCGTTTCTTCTGCGGAGGATTAAAGTGACAGTGTTTATTTCAGCCCTGTGTCTCGGTATGTCTCGCGGAAGCGTCATTACAGGGACTCTTTAAATGACAGCTGCTGCAGCATCATGGCTCCTAAAGACCCTCTGCTCGGCACTCTGAAAGGTAAGGAAGCATATTCATAAATGCATGATTCAAAAGGGCTTTTATCGGATTATATAGGGGATTGTTATCATGCAAAAGCTGCCGTTTTTATCGTATTTTCGCCGGTTTTTTCCACATATCTTCTGCACGGTGTGAGAAAAGGGCGATGGTGATCAGGAGGTTCAAGATGTCCAAGATTCAAAGACTTTATTGTCATTTCACAGCTTCAGTGTAGATATGGCAATGTACATGTTAAGTCCCAGGCTCCTCCAACAATGCAACATCATATAATTAATTAAACATGTGAAAAAAACCAAGACAAATAGTGACAGAAGAAACAGAGTAGGAATAAAAACTGCCGGATTTAGTTGAGAGACCAATGTGCAGATAATGCAGGAGAAAAGATGTCAGATAAATACAATAAGCTAAATGTAGCAGGTGACCAGGACCATGCAGAGGTGGACAGACATATATAAATAGGCTAGTTATCATTTAATTGTGTCTTAATGTACATTATGTAATTTCATATTCTCTTCTTGTACATATCATATTCTATTTACATGTATACAGACTTCTTGCACCACCTTTATTTGTATTTTTGTTTTTATGATATATGTTGCATTGATGGAGGATCTCAGGTCAGAAGAGTTTCACACTGTAGCTGATGAGCATGATGACACAACCTTTGAATGTTGGATCTTGACTGTGAACAGGTTGCAGGAGGAGGTGTGTTTCCCTGCAGGATGATGACAGAGTGTGTGTGTTGTTTTTCCTCACAGTGTGTGTGTTGAGCCTTCAGTCAGAGGGGGGGCTGGTGACGGACAGCAGCCCCCACCTGGCCTCCTGCTGTGAGCTGCTGGAGCTGCTGCTGAGGAAGGGGCTGCAGCGTGAGTACCCCCCAAATAGACCTGGAAATATATATATAAATATACATAGAAGTGGGGAATACCTGGCTTCCCTGTGTTGGGACGTCAGTTTATTTCATTACAGAATAACAAATATGTATTTAAAGCACGGTTTAAGGTTATTAAAATGTTAAATACAAATAATCACATTTCAATTAAAATCTGTTTTAATATAACAGTTAATGCTTCATGTTTAGTCTTTGTAAAAAACACAACAGACGCAACATTTAACAAAAAAAAACACCACCTGTATTATTGTAGAACAAATACACAATATTTTAGGGGTTTATTTGATATTGAATTATATATATTTTGGTTGGTTTCCTTCTCCTCTTCAGAGCCGGTGCTCAGCCTCGTGCACAGAGACTACTGGCACTGCTTCGAGCAGCTGAACCACAAAGACGCCTGCGGCAGGTAACTTTAACATATATGAAAATACACTGTGAATATACTGTGCATAAGATGTTAAGTAAAACATTAAACTCAACACCTTTCTGAAAAGCAAAAAGTAATATAAAATGATAATGATAATTTCCTTGAAAGTAAATTGTAGTTATAGGAAAAAGATCGTAGTGAAGTTGGCAGGGAACAGCATAATTATCTGTATTGGAGTTCTCCTTCTCCGACAACTTCTACACGTATTTCCTTGTGTTGCTTAAGTCTGCACCAACAGACACCAAAGCTAATTCCTTGTATGAGTAAACGTACCCGGCCATAAACTCCATTCTGATTCTTATTCTTTATTAGGATCCCCATTAGCACTAGCATTAGCATTGGCTGTTCTTCCTGGGTCCTCACACACACAAACAAACATAAACATACATAAAACAAAACAGAACAGCTCATCATTTCATGCAATGATATGAAGTGAAAACTAAAATGGTCATCCAATTCTGATTCTGATTCTGATTCGTACCAAAAAGGAGCAAAAACACCTCGTTTCTTTTCCTTTCTCTCGTGTGAAAGGTTGATTGAATCCTCTGTAACGCCATGTCTCTGTGCTCAGACTCTCCTCCCTCTCCCTGGTCCTGGAGCAGACCAGAGTCTGCAGGAAGCTGCTCTCGGCTCAGGGACGAGGACGCTTCCTGCTCCGCCTCGCGCTGCATCGCAGGGTCCTCCCTCAGCTGCTCACACACCTGCTGCACACCCCCCGGGTCCTGGAGGTCAGAGACATGCACCAAAAACACCTCATATAACAAGATATACTCAGATATTAATGCTGCTTACACACTGAGTCCTGGAGGTCAGAGACATGCACCAAAAACACCTCATATAATACAATATATTCAGATAATAATGCTGCACGGTCCTGAAGGCAGGACATGCACAAATATACTTTATATAAAACAACACTTTGAGGGATTATATTGAAACAGTCCTTGAGTCCTGGAGGTCAGGATCATGCACCAAAAACACCTCATATAATACAATATATTCAGATATTAATGCTGCTTACACACTGAGTCCTGGAGGTCAGAGACATGCACCAAAAACACCTCATATAATACAATATACTCAGATATTAATGCTTCTTACACACTGAGTCCTGGAGGTCAGGAACATGGATAATACACTTTATTTTAAACATTATATTCAGAAATAAATGCTGCACACACTGAGTCTAGGAGACATGCACCAAAACAAATGTTATATTAATTTATATGTACATATATGCAGAGATTAATGCCCCCCCCCCCCCCCCCCTGCAGTGGTACAGTCCGGAAGTGTCCATCCTCAGGAACGAGGCGTTTTTAGGTGAGGCTTTTGACTCTGCTTCCTGTAGATCTGAGGAAATGTGTGTGGACACGTTCAAACCTCAGCTCTGTTCTCCTCCTGCAGAGCCGTTCATGTCTCTGCTGCTCGTCCTCGCAAACATGGACTTCAAACTGGACATGGAGGTGGGTTTAGAAACTTTATTTATAGCCATTTAAAAAAAACTGCAACGGTGTCTTTCCTACTTATTATTTTTTAGATCTCCGCGACTCTGGGTGTTTCTCAATGTCGAGGACGCTTCCTTGGTAGGACATGTCTTCCGAGTCAGGTCCTTCAGAGGCTAGGCAAGAATCCTTCCTGGCATTCGGAGAACGAAGAATGGAACAGGCTAGCAAGTGTGCAGGTGTGCGTCAGAGAGGCCCCGCCGTGCGCAAAGCATTGTGGGGATTTTAAGACGGCAGCCTCGAAAATTCCCGCAACGAAGGACGCCGACCTCGGTAGGATTCCAAGCATGCTGGACATTGGAACAGTCCTTCGGCGGGACTCGATGACGTAGCATCCTTGAAATAGTGGCTCTGGAGCATCCTTCCTCGACGTTGAGAAACACACCCTCTGACTCTCTCGCACTCTTCCCTTGTTCTCTTTGCACTCCATCCTAACCCTCCCCTTATATTAACGCGTCTTTGAGTCGATGAAAAGCGCTATAGAAATACAATTTATTATTGTTATTGTTGTTATTATTGATAAACATACTCAGAAGTGGTGCTTAGGTTAGGAGGTTGTCAAAAAAGACAATATTTTGCAGCTTTTAAAAGAAATACAAATGTGGATCCAGATCAGGATCATCTTGATAGGCCTGTAATTAAATGATATGCAAGATTTATCGCGAGAGGTCGTTGTAGCTTCAACGAGAGATAGAGATAATAATACACTTTCATATATGTTTTTATTATATGAATTGTTATTAATATTAACGTGTTATATGATTTGATATTACCTGAAGTGTCTGTTCATTTTAAAACAAATCAATACAAGGGGGGTTGAATCCTACATGTAAAAGACAGAACCACTTATTACTTTTCAAAACTACTTCCGTCAGTGGTCTTGACCAGTTTGCATTTATAAAGAATGCACAAATGTGTTTAATCGTTAATGTCAGATATGTACTAAGTAAATACATTTGTTCCTGCTCAAGATTAGATTCAACTTTATTGTTATTGCACAGATTACAGGTACTGAGACAACGAAATGCAGTTTAGCTTCTAACCAAGAGTGCAACAAGCAGTAAAGTGAAAAGTTATGTACACAATCTACAGAATAAAATATAGAATGAATTGAATGATGAATAAACAGTGAGGGGTATGAATACACTAGATATAGCAGCCTGTGAGCAGTATGAACAGTGTGTATGAATATGATAAGATATATAAAGTATGAAAACGGTAAGCAGTGCAAGTATAGTATAACATATATAGATATTAATTTCATGATGATAAACATTGTGGAACAATGATGAAAAATGTGAATGGAAGTGGCGACGTAAAACTGACACAAAACAACGACAAACTTTTGCGGAGCCAATGGAGAGTTTCATCCCCAGCACGGGTAAAAACCACCAATGAGCGCTCAGCTCGATATACCAGCGAGTATGAGGGGCCGTGGAGGCCAACATTCAAACTCACCTCGCACACACACTACTACCCTAAAGACCCTCTGCTCGGCACTCTGAAAGGTAAGGGAGCATATTCATAAATGCATGATTCAAAAGGGCTTTTATCGGATTATATAGGATCTTGGCACAGAAAGAAATACAAAGTAAATCATGTTTTATTCTTGTATTTTTTAACAAACCTCTGAAAATATCTCGAAATAGCCCTATAACCCTTAATAATAATAATAAATGACCCCTAACCCTATGTCATCTCACTTTATACCTTAAGACATGTTGAATAAGGGAATTAAATACATAACTTGATCATCAGTAGACAGAAACATTTAAGAGACTCATGATGGTAAAATTATTTAACAGATGAGAAGTAAAAATAGTGAAAACTAAAGGTTTATGTTACATTATATATAGATATGTGGTGAAATGAAACCTGCTACATTTGCTTTTAGAGGAAAATACATTACCACTTTGTTAGGGATACCTAGAGAAATACATATTTGTCTCAGTATAAATCCTCTCTTTCGTTTCTTATGGTCTCTCCCTGTGTTATTACTGAAGCTTAATATGCAGATTTTAAATAACCTATACATTAATGAAGCATATATAAGTTGCCATATAAGCTATCATTAGCATATAATCACTATTTAGGGGACCAGTGTTGCGTGTAACAAAATATAGATACAATACAATACAGCTTTTTTTATAAAGCACTTTAAAACCTCCAGACCAAAGTGCTGTACAGTCAAATAAACAAACAAAAACATATAAAAAGTCACACAGCACAGCTCACACACCATAAAACAAGTACAAGTAAAAACAATTGACAATTTAAAAGCAATAAAAGCAACAATCTAAAAGAGCTTAGACCTGGCTCTGGGCACATTCAGGAGGATCAGCTGACCTGAGAGGGCGGTTGGGCGCGTAGGGGTGTAGCAGCTCAGAAAGATATGGTGGGGTCATGCCATTTAGGGATTTAAAAGTAAATAAAAGGATTTAAAAATGAATCCTAAAATGTATTTGCAGCCAATGGAGCGAAGCCAAAATGGGGGAAATGTGCTCATATCTCCGTTAGCAAGTTAAAAGCCTTGCTGCTGCATTTGCATAGATGGACAATATCCATTAAACCTTAAACCTAAAACAATCTTTGTACAACATTAAACATAAGGCCCAAAGAAAGAAGACACAAAATACAGAATAAAAAAATCAAAGTCTCAGTTTGTTTAAGACCATGCAGAACGCTTCTGTAGATCCAGAAAACCACACACGTTTCTCCACAATGTGTGTTTTGAACTTGCTGTGAAGTGTACAGTGTACTCGCACTGCAAAAACAAATCTTTACATCCGAATATCAGTAGCGTCTGTGTATTGTAAATGTATATCCATTTATAAGTGCAGCATACAGTATGTTAATAATGTCCCTAATTGTAAATACCTTTTTGACATAGGGTTCTGTAGTAATGATAGACAGTAAATGAAATCAAGTGTTGACCAGAGATGGAAACCCAAGCAGTACTTATTTTGTATTAGAGAAATAAGCTGTAGTTACGTTTCATACTTTGCAAATATTGCTCACTTGTAGTGTATCAACCATAGCACATTAGAATATTCCAATAGCAACCGTATTTACAAAGCTTTAGAAAGAGGTACTTTGCATAGGGCTGTGGAATTAATCGTATTTAATCGCAATTACGATTTTGGCCTGCCACAATTACGAAAACAACATAATCGAAAAAAAACAATTATTTTGTTTTGCTAGGTTGTGACAGCACTGCAACATATTTGATCTCATTAATTTGTATTTATCATATTTATTATGTTTAGTAGCTTGTTGAAGTGCGCTCCAAAATATTTGTTGATCTTGTTTATTGGTATTTATTATTTTGATATTATTTATTTAAATGTATCATTTATTTTATTTATTTTTGTATTGGTTTTTCAGTTGAATTATACGTTCAGGGTAATCAACAGTTAAACAGATACTGTTCAAATTATTATTTGAATTTGTTTTAAAGTTCAATAAATGGATGTTTTCAAAGTCAATGAATAATCGTATTTAATAATTGTGATATCAATTATTGACCAAAATAATCGTAATTATGATTTTTGCCATAATCGCACAGCCCTAACTCTGCACCTTAACAGCAACAGAGAAGGAAATCATTACCTGTTATCATCCACAGTTGGAATTTTAGAAATGAAAAATAGTTTTATCTCTACTATAAAAATGTCCAAACAAATAGAAACTCTAAAGACTTGCAAGGGTGGGAAATATATTTTAATAGCACAAAAGCACATAATTCAATGTTAAACGTCACCTATCATGCTATTTTTAGGCAATAGCATAGTTCTCCGTTGTAGCCCTGTTTTTAGAGATTTGGGTACGGAGGAAAAGAGAGAGGGTTTTATTTTCTGACACTGCGTGAGTTCCCCGACACACCGGGGACACATGTTGATGTATAAAAGACATCAAAAAGTGCATTTTGCATGATAGGTCCCCTTTAAAATATATTGATTAATGCAGGTTCAATGAATGAATTGAACACATATACAAAGCAACACTTCAGTATTTGATTACATTTTCACAAAGATTTTGTAGTAAAATGTAACAAAAACACAAGAGTTTTTTACACAATAACAATACCATGAATTTAACGCATTACAGAAAAGTACAACCAACAGTTCAATAAAGAGAGAAACCAATTGACTTTGACATAATTTGACAATTTAGTTTCAACAAACACAAGTTACAAGTGTAATGTTTCTGACTTGAAAATAAACTGAATGTAAATATCAGTAAAATATGTTTAATATGATACTGTTATCACAAGTCATCTCCTTAATGTAACAACTTGTTATAATAACCAGGTTCAAATATGTAACTGATATCCAAAATAACATGTTTTCATGTAAGCAAAAAACGTTTCTACTCTACCTAAGTTGACAGGGTGCAGCCGTCCTGTCTGTCAATATGTTGTTGGAATTCTGATAATGAACGGGAAGGCACTGGTTTCCCACAATATCACAAGCCACAACCACAAATTGTGTCCGAGGATCTAAATCTGTAACAATATTTCCATTAAATTTGACAAGAGATACCCATAATCTTGTGCTACTGATACATAAGTTATCTTGGTATTGTCGTCCAGCGCCATTACAGATGGCCCTGACTCTTTCCTCATCCTCTCTCTCGAGGAAAGACTGCAGAGATCTGTCGGTGAGTCCATGTCGAGTGATATATCTGCACAACGAGATCATTGCAAAGTAAATGCCGTTGACAAAGTACAACAAAAGTCATGTTCATAAAGCAGTTGTGTCAAGGGCGCCAGAAGCGGGGGGGCCAGGGGGCCATTGGCCCCCCCGCTTTTCAGCCCTGCCCCACATTTTCGCAGCGGCGGATGCCGTGGAACACTGTACAAATCCCGTTTCAATAATTCCCCTCTACTCTAAAGTCGCATCTAAAACGTGATCTGATATAGATGTGTATATTTTGTTATGTTTGATTGTTATATTCAATCTCATTAGCTACAGGCATTTTTTAAGCTTGTAAAGCTCTCACTCGCCACTCTGCTGTTCCACAGCGCCGCTTCCCCTCCCTCTGCTGAAATTATGAATGTAAGGCGTATAGTAATCATAGATAACACGGCAGGGTCCGTTACAGTTTGTTTTATCTGATTTCAAATAAACAAAGTCTTGGCTTTCAGAATATTAAAATTGTTTCGGCAAATTCAGATGATAAATACAACTTTGAAGCTTGTAACGGCATAATTAGAAGCGGAGAACGGAGTAACTTTACGTCACTGCAGGCATAACAGCCGGTGTTTCTCGTGAGTGTTTTCCCCGGGAAACAAACACAATACACACAAACGCAAAAATACCCAAACACACACGTATACACACACACTCGCGGGCTTCCCCCAGACCAGTAATCCAAACGAAAATATCTTCCCTCCGTACTATTTTGATCATTGCTCCTCCGAAGGTTGTTGTTGGGACATTGAGACGGGTAAAGCTGCAGCTAACTGACCGCTAGATTATTTGGGCAAAGAGAAAGGTACTTCAACGCAGAATGGTACAAAAACAGAGAGGTTCATTCTTTGCAAAACCACTAAACGGGCCTTCTGTGAAATATGCAGATGTGCTGCTGTCAAACGGCTTGTAACTTTCTCAACATGTGGAGATGATAGCTTTGTTAATATCGGAGTTAATAACTGGAAAAAGTGCCCAAGCCTCCTGGACAGCCACGAAAAGTCTCATTTCCACAGAGAGTGTATTAAAAAAAGTGCGCTTTCTTCAGTCAAACACCAGTCAACATACAGCTTGTCAAACAACAGCGTATTGAGCAGGAAAAAAGAAGAGATGAAATGATGGGGCAACTGAGCAATCAGGGGGCATAATCAGGGCGGATAAGGAGAGCAATTTCCAAAAGAACTCGTAGCTGAGAAAAACCCCACTCTGAAAAGCTTCATGCTCACCGGGAAATATGCATCATGAGACAATTAATGAACTTATAAATCTAATGTATCGGGAGTCTCTCACCACTATATTAACTGACATTTAAAAGCAATGCAAAACATGCAGTTATTGTGCTTCCAGCAAACATCCACTGATAAACTGCGATGTGAACAACCTCATGATAACCTCATATGTTTTTAACTTAGGATCTACCTGTGTTTAGTCTGGAAAAAGGTAAATGTGTGCATTTTATTATAAAGTTGTGTATATTTACAGACTGTTGCAAAAACTAAGAAACTTATAAACATCAGGTTTAAAACTAAAAGAGCTTTACAAAAAAGTAACACAATTAGAGATGTTTGGAGTTTTATTTTAGTTATTAATTTACATTTTTGTCTAAGAGATGCTGATTTGATACCGTTGATACAGTTACGGCATTTCCTGTTTCTGCCGGAGAGAGGGGAGTTTGTCCCAAAGCTTGCCGCTGTATCTACTCCCTCCATCTGACAGGAGGGAACCTCATGTGTCACTCCACGGAGTTCACTCCGTCACGGAGGGGGAGTGTGTAGGGTGTAGGGCGTGGTTTGGGATTGGGCCATACACACGCACTTTTTTGGCCCCCCCACTTCTAAAATGAATCCGGCGCGCCTGGTGTGTGTGTGTGTGTGTGTGTGTGTGTGTGTGTGTGTGTGTGTGTGTGTGTGTGTGTGTGTGTGTGGTGTGTGTGTGTGGTGTGTGTGTGTGTGTGTGTGTGTGTGTGTGTGTGTGTGTGTGTGTGTGGTTGTGTGGTGTGTGTGTGTGTGTGTGTGTGTGTGTGTGTGTGTGTGTGTGTGTGTGTGTGTCACTGGCATTTGTTTTCAGAAGATTTGTTTTTTGCATAGTGTTCCAAGCTAGAGGAGCAGCACACATAAAAGCTTTAGTACCTAAACCAGTCCTAGCACTTGGCACATGTAATAAAAACACATCCTGGGATCTCAGGCAATAGCTACTTGCCACTCTCCGTGAGACCAAAGAGCAGATATAAGTCGGTAGTTTACCCAGCATGGCTTTATATATGAATATGTACCAATGACTGAGCCTCCGACCAGTAAGTGAAGGCAGACCTGCCCTGGCATACAGGGTACAGTGATGAGTAAGTGCTTTACAGTTAGTAACAAATCTCAGAGCACTGTGATAGGCGGCATCTAACCTTTCCAGGCAATGGGCAGGTGCATTCATATCATAGAAAAAAACAATAGATCATTCATTATATCCTCATTCCTTGTTGGTTGTCTGGAAATCCCAGCGGAAGTCCAATGAATTACTAAGACACAAACATAGTGTGATGCCAAGATAAATTAGGTGTCAGTGGCTCTTTGCGTGGGCCTAAAGGTTACGTTAGCCATTTCTGTGTTTGTGCAACTAACCAGAGACTGTAAGATCCGTGTGCTTTGATCAAATTCTTCTGCAATTCTTATTGCAAAAAAACTTTGTTTCAAAGCTGATTTTAAACATTAACAGGTTTCTAAACAATATAAAAGCAGTCAGAGGGATCACATCATTCAGAGTTCGGGGACTGAGCGACTTTGTATCAACTTGGAAGGTGAGTTTGACCATTTTACTCTTTGTGTCGCTGTTTTGCGGCCTGATTTCAGCCCAGGATGATGGTAATACTACTATATTAGAAAGTCAGTTTGAAATGCAGGGATGCTTTCCTGACATGTGCAACCTCCAGAGAGAGTTTGGTGCAGTCAGTGAGAAATTAAGAGTTATGGAGACCAGGATGGAAGACACCGAAACGAGACTGATGGACAGTGAAACCCAGATTCTTGAACTGAAGAACAAAGGTAAAGTCAAACTTTACGATTAAAAGGTATCAGTGTAAAAATAATGTTGGGTGATTCAAAAAATAAGTAAATACTGCACAAGATAATAATTGCAATAATAATAATATGGTTACACTGTTTTGCTTTGTACAGAAAAGAAGACGGTCATATTCAGTGCAGCAACATGAGGAGGAGGAAAAGACATTGGACCCTTCAACACAGACACAACTTTAATCGACAGAACCGTGATCACAAATATTGGAGCCGCCTACAGTGCTGCTAAATTCCACCTGATATGCTTAAATAAGAACAACAAAAAGAAAACCCTTCTTCTATCCTGTTTGATAAAACAGAGGTCTACAAATGTGCTGAAACTGTACTAACCAGTAACTTATGTTTGGTGTATTTGGTTGGTAGGCAAAAACAATTAAGTGCTTAAGACCACTAAAGGTTTTTTATTTGACTTTTTAATCAAAATATGAATAACCCTGTTGTTTCCACAGGTGTCTTTGTTGGCCCGGTTGCAGGTGTTTCTTACTTTACCATCTTCTTTCATGCTGGAGGGGGCTATGAAGCTAAGTTAAAGCTCTACAAGAACAATGACTTAGTGGTCACGACCCATGATCACTATTCATACTGGGACACAGCTGATAGTGGAGGAAACGCAGTGTTCCTGCAGCTGAAGCAAGGAGACCAGGTGTATGTGCGTCTGGTTGCGAACACAGTTGTTTGGGGAACTGACTATCATACAACATTCAGTGGGTTTTTTGTCACTGAAATGTGAGAATATGTATCTCTTTGGTCATTCCTTCTTGAAGGTGGCTGAAAAAGATCTGAGCTCACTATAAACTGAATATCTATCACCATGTAATGTTCAAATGTAATAAAACACAAAGCTGTTACTCATAAAATCACAAAAAGTAAGGAAATCTGTGTTTGGTAGATTATTTCTTTGTTGTAGCAATGCTTCTTGACAATAAATCTTATACCGTTGGAAAGACTGTTTATTGACCTTTCAAATGGTGCCACATTTGTGAGGAACAAGCATTTCTGGGATGAGTAGCAGAGCTGAGTATGTGGGTTGCGCCAATGAAACATGGGACAGATCTCCTCTGCCAATGCCAAGCATTATATATATATATTGAGTGATGTGCCTTTCAATTAAAAGCTCCATCTCATTGCAACAACCTCTCAACTTAGATGTCTAACCTCCCTGATAATGCATCAATGGAAGACACATGGAGCGAGAAATGAAGACGTGGAGAAGGTCCCATTTATTCAAATGTCAAGAAGTGCTACTTTGATACTAGCGAACCTATTTGCATTACAGTATTCAAAACTCACCTTCTTCATCTCAAACTTGCATCTTTCCATTCATGGTCTCTCCCTATGTTTTTACTGAAGCTTATTACGCAGATTTTAAATAACCTATACATTAATGAACCATTGTCCAGCCATATGAGCATAGCATTAGCATACAATCAGTATTTAGGGGATCAGTGTTGATTGTAACAAAATATGGAAGGACAATATCCGATTATAAGTGCAATTTTGTAAGGAATATCCAATTGGGCATATGTTAATAAAAATGCCTATTTGTACATGACTTATAAACAATGGGTTCTGTAGTAATGATGGACAGTAAATGAAGAAAGTCTGCCATCAAGCGTTTTGTTTGTTTGTTTGTAGCCTTTATTTAACCAGGTTAAAAATCCCATTGAGATCAACAATCTCTTTTTCAAGGGAGACCTGCAGTACATTGGTTACACATGAAAACAACAGAAAACAAAAAGGACATCACAACATAATTACAGGGGTATACATTAGCAACCTATTGACAGTGACAGGTATCCAATAACATTTCATCCAGCCGTGCTTTAAAACGATGCAAGGGAATCAAAATGCTCAGTTTCAATGTTTTTTGCATAGTGTTCCAAGCCAGAGGAGCAGCGCACATAAAAGCTTTAGTACCTAAAACAGTCCTAGCACTTGGCACATGTAATAAAAACACATCCTGGGATCTCAGGCAATAGCTACTTGCCACTCTCCGTGAGATCAAGGAGCAGATATAAGAAGGTAGTTTACCCAGCATGGCTTTATAGATGAATATGTACCAATGACTGAGCCTCCGACCAGTAAGTGAAGGCAGACCTGCCCTGGCATACAGGGTACAGTGATGAGTAAGTGCTTTACAGTTAGTAACAAATCTCAGAGCACTGTGATAGGCGGCATCTAACCTTTCCAGGCAATGGGCAGGTGCATTCATATCATAGAAAAAAAACAATAGATCATTCATTATATCCCCCTTCCTTGTTGCCTGGCTAGAAAAAAACAATAGATCATTCATTATATCCTCATTCCTTGTTGGTTGTCTGGAAATCCCCGCGGAAGTCCAATGAATTACTAAGACACAAACATAGTGTGATGCCAAGATAAATTAGGTGTCAGAGGATCTTTGCGTGGGCCTAAAGGTTACGTTAGCCATTTCTGTGTTTGTGCAACTAACCAGAGACTGTAAGATCCGTGTGCTTTGATCAAATTCAAAGACGAAGAATCACAAGGACCAAAAAGGCCCAATACTCTTTTTCAACCCTTTGAATTTACTCCAATAAACTAACTGTCAATAAGTACATGGACCCTGGATGTAAGGTGATTGAAAACCTCTCAAAGCAGCTCTGGAACAAGTGGTATTACAAGACAGGATTTGCCAGGCTAGTCAGTTAGCATGCTAATTTCAGTAGATATCTCATCTCTACAAAGCAATACGTAGACATCTATGACATAACATCAAAACTGTTCCTTGGTTACTCAAATGTGAGCATCTATGACTGAAACGTAATAAACGACCTTGTTGGGCCAAAGAATCTATACATATATATGCGGTAAAAAAATATATATATAATAATAATGTATTATTTAGGACTTGACTTTAAAATCTACATAGGCAGTTGTTTCTATTGTAAATTATTTCTGCTATCACTACTCATTTCATTGTTTCTTAAGAAAGCATTGAAAGGGATTCACTTTATTTCTTGGTGCTCTGCATCTGCCTTGAAACACATGAATCGTGGAACCAAGGACAGAAGAGGGCAGAGTTTAGAGCCCTTATTTCGTGAGTAACTACTGCCCAACGAAAGACCTGATTTGTCCTTAAAAGACAAGTGACTGCCGTTTGTCTGTTTTTAGAGTGGGAGCCAAGCTGGAGGAGCGGGCGATGTGCAGAAGTGTCCCCCTCCCTCATCGTGTGCCTGGATGTTACAGCCCTTTTAGCTTCAATCAATCAATCAATGTTTATTTATATAGCCCAATATCACAAATGTTACATTTGTCTCAGTGGACTTCACAGTTTGTACAGAATATCAATATGACAATACGACACCCTCTGTCCTTAGACCCTCACATCGTACAAGGAAACACTTCCAGAGAGAAACCCACAGTTTAAAGGGGAACATGGGAGAAACCTCAGGGAGAGCAACAGAGGAGGGATCCCTCTCCCAGGACGGACAGACGTGCAATAGATGCCATGTGTAAATCGAAGAGATAATACATTTACAACATAGGTAGACCAAATGTTTGGAAATGCATGTGTCTATAATAAGAAGATGAATCCACGAGGATATCCATCCAGGACTTATGATCCAGGACCACAGCAACAGGATCAGCCACGACTCCGGATCCCGGCGTATATAGACACCAAAAAGAAATTTGGGGGAAGCTGGGTTAATCGGAACATGAGAGTACACAGGTACAGACAGAGAGAAGGAAGAAGTAAGGTGTCCCCGACAAACTAAGCCTATAGCAGCAAAACTAGGGGCTGAATCTAATCAGCCCTAACTATAAGCTTTATCAAAAAGGAAGGTCTTAAGCACACTCTTAAAAACGGATAGGGTGTAGGTAGCTTGTGAAATTGTTTTGATTATGTAGTTTTAGTTTTTAGTAACGTTGTTTTGTCCAATAATACATTATTTTAATCTTTTAAACTTGAGTGTTTGGCTCTTGATTCAGGGGCGCCGCCAGGGATTTTGGCCCCATGAAAAGATATCACATTGGTTACTTAAACATTTTTTCTTAATGTTCTAAAATTGTTTGGGCCCCTGTCAGTCACGGGCCCTTAGAATCGTCCTAACTTTTAACCCCCTTACGGCGCCCCTGTCTTGATTGCCCATCACAATCTCTCCCCGATTTAGAAGAACCCTTTCTCTCTTCCTACATTTCCACCCTTCCCCCCTCCTTTACATATATACAGTATATGGCACATGCTGACACTTTTCTTATTTTTCCCCAAATATCTCTCACTCACTTCTAGTATTGTAGAAGTGTAGATTCCAATAGCAAACTTATTTACCATGCTCATAAAAGAGTGACTCTGCAACTTCACAGCAACAGAGCAGGAAATTATAATCTGAAACCATAATCTTTGTAAATATTTAAAGGGAAAACCAACAAGTTCCTCTCAAGCAGAAAGCGTCAGTTTCTCACAAGAAGTTGAACCTGGGGTCCTTGCATTAAACCGAATTTTCTGGAATGTGGTTTGTGCCTGTTGTGGTAAAAACTGTTAACCAAAACGTACATGATCAATAACATGTACCCGGTGCTTTGGTGGCAAACGTTATCTTCTTTATCTTTAGCCTTTCTCTCTGCAGCCGGTTGAGAATTATACCGTCCATGTCATCTTTGATTAATATTGACACTTCTGTCACCTTTGGTATGCATGTTGATGATCGGTAGAATAAAGTTAGGTGCAATACATATGAATCTGTTTAGTGAGATCATTGTAATACTAAAACATTTTCAATATTTGACCCATATTAATGATAATAACATTCGTTTTAGAGGACATATATTAGTATTTCCTTATTTTCTATTAACTGGATAATGAAGCTGATTGGTTACCTGGCAGAATATGAAGTAAATACTGTTTCCTCATTGCAACATGAGCCTTGTTTCAAGGGGATGTAAATAATTAACAAGTCATCATTTAAAAACATATAAAAGCACCCAGACGAATCATATAAAAACAATTTTAGAAATGTGTCACCATTAATCTTTAGTTCAAGACACTGGTACTAGCGTACCATGCTGTGAATGGATCTGGCCCTTCCTACATCCAGGACATGGTTAAACCACACACCCCAGCACGTGCACTCCGCTCTGCATCAGCCAAACGGCTCGCTGCACCCGCACTGCGAGGGGGACCCAAGTTCCCATCAGCAAAAACATGTCGGTTTGCTATCCTGGCTCCAAAATGGTGGAATGAGCTCCCCATTGACATCAGGACAGCAGAAAGCAGCTTACACATCTTCCGGCTCAGACTGAAAATCTCTTTCGACTCCACTTCGAGCGATAGAATGACTAACAAAGCACTTGTATACTAACAAAGGACTGGCTTATCTAAAGCCAGTTGAGTAGCACTTGAAATGTTTTAGCTCTATGAAACCTGATGTTCTTATATGATTCTGTTTTCTTCAAGTTTGTATCTTCTTGGTCGAATGCACTTATTGTAAGTCGCTTTGGATAAAAGCGTCAGCTAACTGAAATGTAATGTAATGTAGTTCATTTTTTGATCAATAAACCAAGTTTAAGGGTTGACAGTGTTCATCAAATAGTTTCTACTTTCTCTACTTACATTTGCCTTAACACTAAAACAATGAGCTGAAAGTCGGAAAACTACAAAATTCAGAGGTGGAAATGTTTCTGTATCGCACAAAAAGTACATATTACTCGTGAAAATATTTATTGATATAGCTTCAAGCCATTTATTTGACAATGTATAAAGCAACACAAACAGGATTTGAATACAGCTTCACAAACATTTTCAGTAACAGAGAAAGTACACACAACTGTGAGGAATATTAAACTCTTAGAAAGGAAACTTTTTATGGTGCTTGGTAGAACCTTTATTTAACCTTTTCAACTCTGAGGTAAGATGACATACACTTTCAACAAACATATGTGTGCACTGTTTCTGATTAAATTGAAAATAAACCTTAGCTGTACATGTAGGTGTAAATCCCATGTAGCCACAAGTTATAATGTAAATAAGTAATAGATAGAGAAAAAAAACACGTTTTCACAAAAAGGCCTAATCAAGCTAAGCTTGACAGAGGTTTAAACTGGAATCCAATGTCTTCTAACCCCTCTAAAAACGATTTCACTCTCCTATGACAGGGTTGAGCTGTCCAGTCTGGCTTGTTTGTTTTGTACTCCTCAAAATGGACAGGACGGCATTTGTTTCCAACTTTCTTACAAGACACAACCGCAAAGGCTAGATTATTATATAGAGTTGTAACCTTGTAATTGGAATCGAGTAAAAGGCGAATGGGTGATTTCCTGGCACAGAAGTTCCCTTCGTCACTAACATATATAGGACAGCGGGTCGCAGATCTCATCGGCATCTGGCTGCTGGCTGACATACAATAATGTATTAATTGTATGAATGTATCAATTAAAACACAACATATATTCTTCAATATGTTTTTATTACTTACGTGTTTGTAGGAGAGCGAGCAGCGATCTGTCCCACTTCGATCAGTCAGCTGGACGATTGAATCCTCAGCTGGATGGAGCTGCTTTAGTAGTTTCTAAAGAGGAAGTAGCCTTGATCTTCATCTTCTCAAACAAGCTGAGTCACTTTGTTCTAGTGAAAGACACACAAATACTGGGTTCCTCTTATTCCTCACCTTGTCACGTTACGTAGTTAAAATGGTAAGAAAAACAGGCCCTTTCCCCAGCAAGATTTACAGAGGAATACAGAGGTGTTCCAAAGCTCATTGAGATATTACATTTTTGTAGTCCTGGCTTGGATAGGACGTGCCAGAGCTTCTTCTCTGAGCTCCTTCCTGATGTCTAAGCCCCTTCGAGGTGAGCCCGTCACGACCAAAAGACCATGACCGTTGTTAATGGTTGGAAGGGTTAGGGTTAGGTTAGGGAAAAGGGTAGCGCTCATCCAGAGCTGCGTGGGGCACTGGCTCTCTGCACAGCAAATTCTGTGGTGTGAAATAGTGTACATTTTCAGTGTCAATTATTTCGAGTTGATAAGTGTTGATTTGGGTGTTCTTTTAACACTTGCAGTGCTGAAAAAGCTCTAAGGCCGGTGTTCTGTTACGCACGGCCCCCCCGGTATAAACACGTCATTTGCAGGAAACAACGTCTAAGGAATCTTAATATTTAATAAACTAGGAATGTTTTATATCCATGTAACGGGAAGAAACTCAGCTAACTGATCTTTTTAATTTTTTTTTTCAAAAAAACCCACAATGCTAGCACTCAGCCTCCGAATTAGCCACGAGCGAAAAAATGTAACCTAAAACGGCACTTAAACTCACAATAACTCCCTTATTACTTATCCTAGATGCACAGCCAACCACTGGTTTTTGGTCTCCTGGAGACACAGAATCTGGGGGTGCCCACCTCAACACTCAGTGATAAACATTTGCGACGCTATAAACGAAAGCGTACATCATAACATGTGGAGCTAGGTAGCTAGAAACGCCAACATGGCTTACCTTGGTCAAAACTGTCTTCAATGGCATTAAAACGAAAAAAAAAACGATGCTGCAGTTAATCCATAGGTTCATCCAATGTATCTGTGCCCTCTTTGAAATGATTTCTGATAATCCATAAGCAATAAAACTGCTTTTTCGTTTCCAAATGCCAGAGCTAGAGATAGCTCCACTCTGCTGCACATTTACATGCGCGCAGCCCCACCATTTCTCTTCACAACGTGTGTGTGTGTGTGTGTGTGAGCCTCCCCCTTCGATTCTATTGGCTCTAACGGTCAGAAAGAGGTGTCAACCATCAAAATCGACCAAGGGGGGCCAGAGATATGGGAAAAAAAACATTTTCACCCAAATCACCTCAGAGGTGGGGTGGTTTTGGCTAAACCTCTCTAAAAAGGTCAAATGTCACTTGTTTTGCATCAATCTTGATACAGGGTACTTATTATATGTTGTACTTTGGATTCCTAAAGCTTTTAGTCTACTAACCCATCATCCAAGGGTAGTTTTCACTATCTGTAAAAAAATATTTTTGGACGGACACTATAATTTACAGTTTTTTACTATGTAAAATCTGAATTTTCTTTAATAAAAAAACATTTATATTGATTCTGACACTTCTACATCCAACTCACAGATGTAACCTTGCTTTGATAAAATAAATTATTCATATAACCCTTTTAGAAGTTAAGTTGTAGCCATTTGTTTTGGGCATGTCATTTTCGAGCCTGAAACATGAAAAACAGGCTTGGTGCTTAACAGGTTAAACAAGGTCAGTTTGTTGTTTCAACAAACATATTGCCATCAATGGATGAACAGATAGAGGCCAATCCTGACTTGCCTGACAGTATGTAGCAGCATTTCAGGTGAAGGTAGGCTTCAGGTTTGTATGCTGCACACATTGTATTTGTGGAACTAGAACCCTTTTATGTCCCTGACTGACTACTGTGACAAAATAGATGACCAAAGAAACGATATTTCAGCATAAGGATAAGAATCCACTTGCAAATTTGGTTTTGATTTTTACTAAGTGTGTTATACAAGATTGGTTTGCAAAACCATTTTTTTTAACGCTCACTCTTTTTATTGAAATCATCACTATATCACATTTGATCTCCTCTACTGACTGTACCACCACCAATAGCAGATTTCCTTGTTTTCAAAGTTTTTTCTCCTTCAGATCATTCAACACCATCTTCCCTCACGGATACCATGTCACCTTCAAGTGATAATGACCTCTCCAGTCAAAGAGAATGGGGGGCTCCCACAGGCCGAAATGTGTCCAGCTTTGAAGTCATGAACACGTCTACCACAGAGGTTTCTGAGTCGGAGGCTGCAAAAGAGGTACTGTCATTTCCAAGACTCAAGAAGAAGTAAAAGTGTCTTACTATACTGAGATTCTTACAAATCTGACTTTTTGAAATGTCCAGCACCAGTCACTTTTCTTCTCATCTCCGCTGCTACTGCACTGTAACTGTACTTCAAACATCTTTTTGCTCTAAGGAATACTTGCACTAATGTCAAATTCATATTTCTGTAGATTGTGTTTTTGTTGTAAATATATTTATTACCTAGTACTTATTACTACTTATTACTTAGGTTTGTATCCCCCTTTTATCCAGGCCCTTTTGTATCTTGTTATATGTATATATGTCACACTGTGGGACTGAGAGAAACGGTATTTCTAATTTTCAGTATGTATAACACATGTGGAATTCTTGACAATGAAGTTGACTTTGACTTTGACTTGACTAAAGGGCCAAAGCATCACACTTCAAGTGCACCTCCACACAATATTTCAATCCTATTCGGTAATATGATTTCCTTCATCCCCGTATAACTCTCTCATTGTCCCATACATCCCCGTTGCCATCAAGTAAGGAAAGAAACTCCGTGCATCAAACTGCTAAATACTGTTGTTCTTCTGGGGGTTTTATCGGCTCGGTATTCCCCTCCCGGATGATACTCCTGCACAACGGGGTCTAATCACCAAACACCATCACATTCATCTGTGTATTTCTTGGCAATAAATATATATTGTTACATCAAAAACTTGTCTCTACTGAATGAAATTGGAATCAGGGTTTGTATATATAAATGATTGTATGTATGGAACTATTAACAGAGCTTTCCCCGTATTTCTGTGGAGCAGATGGCTTGGTATTACACATTTCACCTTTAAATGAGGTTGTTTTCATTTCTGGAAGCATGTTATGTAAGAAGTCTGCAGAAAAGATTATCGATCCGTGTCAGGGAAGTGTCTCTGCATTCCTAGGTACAAGGGACATTTAGTTTTCCTGTTTATCACATCAGGAAGATGTTATCTTGCCAAGGCCTGTCACAATAAGAACTGTTTGGAAAGGTGTGTTCAGGTGTGAGAACAGGAGGTCAGGTGAGGAGAGTATCTGACGGTATATAAGTCACCTCACAACACCACATTTCATCAGACTTGAAGCTCCTGCTGGAAGTCAGAAGACTCTCACACAACTCTGCTGATCTACACAACTTCACCTGGTGAGGACTAACAGACAAACACAGATTTATAATAAAAACTGTACTTTTCTGTGTAAAACTACAGCTGCTGGATTAGTGTCTGCAGGGAAAGACTGCATTACTAAGCAGAGTTGAGAGTCAGACTCCAAGTGTTATTAACTCTCAACACTCCTACTCCTTAACAGACGTTTAAATCAGTTTCTGAAGTCTGTGTTGTTTCTTCTCAACAGGTTGGAGAAATGGCCTCAGATCACATGAACGTTGCTGCTCTGGGACGACCTTTCACCCTAGGGATGCTCTATGATGCTCGGAAAGATGAACTGGTCCCAGGTAAGACTTCACATAGTCACAAAGCTTTCATCATAATCACTGTACAACAACAATTCACCAGGCCTAACATGATTTTGTTAAGTTATCTTTTGATTGTCGTCGTGCCATTTTAAATTGAGTGTGTTGTGAGAGTCTCTTTGTCGTGCATCTGTGCATATTGGGAATATTCTTTCACTGCTTTTGTCCGTAGATTGTATTTTCTATGCATTTATTACACATCTTAGTTGAATACTTGATTCTGATTGGTCAATAAGAACATTTCAGAGGTTATTGATACTCCATAACAAACCACTGCTTAGCAAAATAATGAGCTTTGCTGAGGAGGATCAAGGAGAGAAAGAAAGAGGTTAAAAGACAGAGCGTTGGAAGTCAAATAAATGAACTGAAGCAGACAGACAGGAAGTAAATACTAACAGGAACACGGTATGGGCTCTGTAGTGTTTAAGGACTTGTTTGTGGAAACTGAACAGACTTGGACAGAGAACATTGATCAGAGCTGCCTTCATTTTAAATTCACTTGTTGTTGTCGGAGCTCCATCAGTTAGTGCGCCGTGGAGCGGAGTTTACTTTCTTAGAGGAAGAAATACGATCATTTTAAGTCAATAAAATCATTTAAATTAATATTGGGAGTCAAGTCGTTAGTGTGTTAGCGTGTGGGCGTGTAATAAGCGGGACAATGTGCAGCGAGAAGGGCATTATTCAGAGTGATCAGGGAGCCCGACACAAAGCGGAGGGATCTTGCTCAGCGGGTCGAGTGTTGTTTTTTTACTAATGACCGCCTCGCTGCACATTATCCCTTACTTCACCTTAAGTCTCTGCCTTTAACTATTGCCTGCCCAGGGACAACAATGCCTTTCTGGCTCTCTGAGAATAAAGTCACAATTCTGAGGAAAAGTCAAATGTTGATATTAAATCCTGAATTCAGAATTTACAGAATGCTAGAGTACAGAAGACCATTTTTTATTTGGGGTCTTTTTTTGTGTATTTACTATTAGATTTGTTCTCAGAAAGTCTTTAATCTCAGAACTGGAAAAAGGAAATCACTTTAGGTTAGATCTCCTCTGTACTCTAGAATTCTTAAATATCGAATGCTAGAGTAAAGAAGAGGAAAATGGCCATGTGTGAAACATTTTTTGATATCTAACAAAAAGTTTATTTTTCTGTGTTGTGAGATTAAGGTCCTGCCCCATATCACACACACACACACACAACACACACACACGCACTCACGCACACGCACGCACGCACACACACACACACACACACACACACACGCACGCACACGTACGCACGCACGCACGCACCACACACACACACACACACACACCACACACAACACACACACACATGTTGAGTTGCATTATTTCTATGAGAATAATAAAACAAACTGTATAACGCCTTTTAACTTTGACATCAGATGCACTCATTCTGTCTTACTTTAAAAAAAAGAAAAGCCCTAGATTTATAATATTTAAGTCGATTATTTAGCATTTTCTTTTTTTGTAGTTTTAACGTTTTTTTGTCTGTAGTTGGTGACATCCACATGTCTTCATCTACAGATCTAAAGTGTTGCTGCTTTTACTTTTCAATGTGGAAAACTGATGTGTTGAACCTGCTAAATGCTAACAAGGATATTTCATAAGGTGCTTTGCATCAGAACATAAAATACAAACAAAAAAAACACGTAACAGCTGCGAGGAGAAGGTCTGCAGAAACAAGACTGTTTAATTCAGAAGCCAATATTTCCTTTCAGCCGCGCAGTAACTTAGCCTTTTCACACACACACACACACACACACACACACACACACACACACACACACACACACACACACTTTGTTATCTCCTGGCAGGATATCAAGCTGCAACCTGTAAAGCTTTGAAATTATAAGTTTTATTATAATTTATATAAAAGGTTTTGCCCTGAACTGATCCAAAACTGTTTGCTTTCCAATTTGTTTCAGGTCCAGATTGTGGAATGATAAAACACTAAAGAAAAACATCTGAAACCCCTCAGCCAGCAGTTCTTTTGAAATCTCTGCATCTGACTCCATTGAATCCAAGTCCTCTCTGCTGGATATTGAAGCTTCTCTGAAGGTCAGTTTCCTGAGTGGACTGATAGAAGTTGGAGGATCTGCCATAGAAGAAATTCAAGAATCAGAGCAGAGTGACCTTGAGTACAAAGCTACCACCAACTTCAAGCAGTTGTCAATTGATCATTTACCCTGGACACCAAACAGATGAGGTTATTGAGAAGGCTTGGCGACTCATGTAGTCACAGCATCCTGTATGGGGCAAATGCTTTCTTTGTGTTTGACAGTGAGAAGTTAGAAGCCAGCCAGGTTCAGGAGATACAGGGCAGCATGCAAGCTGTGATAAAGAAGATTCCTCATTGATGTTGAGGGGAAGTTGACATCAAGCTGACTGATGAGAGAAAGCCCTGACTAACAAATTCTCCTGCAAATTCACGGAGACTTCATTCTCAAAAGCAACCCAGCAACATTTGAGATGCAGTGCAGACCTACTCACAACTTCCACAGCTACTGGAACAAAGGGAGAGAATTCGGTCCCAGTGAAGGTCTGGCTGATGCCACTGAAGAATTTTGATCCCAAAGCAGCTGAGCTGATGACAGGATCAGCATCGGACTAGTATCAAGGCGCAGATGCTCTGGAAGATTTAAAGGAAACACAAATGAGATGCAACGATTCTCTGGAAGACAAAGTGGTAGAGAGTTTCCCTGTGCTTCACAAAGAGTTGAGCACTTTCCTCAAACTGTGTGGTGATTATAAAACCACTCCAGAAAGCCATGGCAGAGAAACTTCCCTCCATCCGAGCAGGAAAGGAAGATGAGAGCTCACTGGAAAAGTCTTTGAAGACAGGACAAGTCACCCTTCAACCATGAAAAACTAAACAAGTGGCTGGAAAACAAAGAGAGAGAAGTCAACGTCATCAAGTCCTGTGGACACCATGGAGGGAGTAAAGATCGTCCTGAACCAGACCGAGCTGGACAGAGAGGTCCTTACTCAGGTGTAGAGGATGTTCTGTGCTTTGTTTTCACCTCCATGCAAGGGTGATATCTACCTTGATGAGATGGCTGACTTCTTGAAATCAACCAAGTTAGGAAGTACCATGAAGACCAGTGGTACTACTCCGATGAAGTTCTGAACACAATGAGAGAAAAAGCCAAAATGTTCCAGGGTTCTGCCAAAGGCTGAAGAACAACAGCAAATTCCGTTTCCTCATAACGGCCAAAACCAATGAAAACTACAAAGGAGCAACCATCTACCACTACAAGAAAGGCCGGCTGGTCACTGAAGACTTTCAAAAGCCTTCTTCTGTGGAGACCATCACAGACAAGAGAGATCTGATCTGGTGTAAGTCAGCCTTTTTTTGTCAAAAATGTGAATTCTCCAGCAGTTTGACCATCAAAGTTACTGATAAGATATTTTGTTATGTTTTCTCCATCAGATGCCTGTGATCTCACCTGGACCCAAGACACTGCCAACCTATCTCACTCTGTCTGACGGAAACAAAAAGGCAACAATGGAGCATCGCAGGATTATCCTCCTCATCCAGAGAGGTATGGATCAGGCCACAGGTGTTGTGCAAAGAGGAGTTATCTGAGTGCCATTACTGGGAGGTAGAGTGGAGTACCTGAATGAGTCTGTTTATGGGGCTGTTGCATACAAGGGAGCTGACAGAAAATGCAGAAGAGGGTTTGGGTTTAATTCAGAATCCTGGTGTTTCGGCAAATCAGAAACCATCTTAGGCATACCATGCCCAAGAGAGGTGTGGATGAACCTCATCCCTCTGGTGGCTTCAGTAGATTCGGGGTGTATCTGGACTGGCCTGCTGGCACATTGTCCTTCTACAGAGTCTCCGGCCACACACTGAGTCACCTGTACACCTTTCGCACCACATTCACTGAGCCTCTTTCCCAGGCCTCTGGCTTATCATAAGTCCAACTATGCCTACCTGTGTCCAGTTGAATTCTAAATGAACTGGATTTATACAGCGCTTTTCCAGTCTTTACGACCCATCAAAGCGCTTTTACATTGGCACCCATTCACACACATTGATAGAGGCAGAGGCTGTCATACACCTGCTCAGTAGCCTAACGTTCACACACATCTACACACAGTCGGCCATTCTTGGTCTGCCTAAAGTTTAAAATGGAAACCTAACATCCCATTTTAACTTAAACTTACTTCACAAAATAAAAATGCATCAAACCCAGAGGGACAGGGAATGTTTTATTATTGCTTTCTACAATTTAGCTTTATGATGAAGTATTCTGGGGAGTGGTGTTCACTGTATTCTGGTTAGAGTTCCCATTCATTAACATTGTGTGCAGTTATTGTCTGGTATGAAGCGGGTAAACCTGTTGAACACCTGAGAGGTCAACATTTCCCAACTTCTCCCACTAAGGCAATGATGAAGAACTCTTAGCTTCTTGGTCGCTCTAAAGTTTGAAATGGCAACCTAACATCCCATTCTAACTTTAACGTGCTTCACAGAATCAAACATTCATTCAAACCCAGAGGGACCAGAAAAAATGAGGATATAAAAAGTGACTTTTGTTTATCAGTAAATGTTGATTTCATCATCTTCTCAAACTGTTTAAAGCCGATGCTTTACGAACAGTTGAACAATATTTCTTCATAGGAACTTTCTATGTAGTAACATATACTCAAGCGTTATATATCCGGCACGCTCTGTCAAAACTGATGTTGAAATACAACACATATAAACATAATGGGGAAACAATAGTTGCTTATTTTGTTGAATTTATGTTCATTATTTTAGGACATAAGGTTCTTCAAGAGCCGGTTGCTTTTGCTTTGTCTTTTTTTAACAGTATTTTAAAGTGAGTTATATTTAGAGAATACAAGAGGAGTCTTTTCTCTCATGAAAGCGGTGTGGGTTTTTCTGTTCAGGACAAGATCAGACATGCTTTATCAACATTAGAATGATGAACTATGAAATCATAGTTTAAGTGAAAGACAAAGAATATCTGTTTTGTTAAATGTATCATTTTGATTATGTTGGGAATATCCTATCGCTTATTTCAGCATTTGTTTATTTCCTTCTTTGTGCAGAACTCACAGCTCATGAATAAAAAGCTGCAGAACTTGTTTTGTTTGAGAGAATCACTGTTAACACCATTTAGTTGGAAATATTGCTGATGGTTATAAAGATGAAGCAACATCAGATTCCTGTAACACTTCAACATCTGGATATGTTCACTCTGTGCTTGAGCCAAATATTAAATAAAGAGACCTGACTTTACACTGAGGGCCAGTTGTTGGTATTTATTGTATTCTGGGAGGAAGTGTCACATCCACTATATTCTGACTAACGGGGTTAAATCCATAGTTTTCTTGTTAGTGACTTTATATCAATTTCATTCTGGTAAATGTATATATTCATTGTAATCTGGTGAATGGTGGCTTACTTATTGTATTCTGAGCATTACTGGTTAAACTGGTGAAAGTTACCTAATGCATTGCATCTTGGTCAAGATGACCTGAATCATTCTCAGCTTTACTTTCAAACTGTTAATGTTAAAATAATAGTCAAAAGACTTGTAACCCTGACCCTAGTTGGTCAAAAATATGGTCCACAACAAGCGGCCATCTTGAATTTGCTAAATCAGAGACTTTTACTTGGTGCGTTGTGCGATGATCCATTACAGAGCAGATAACATTAGCCAGATGACATACACCAGGGTCTTCGGGTAATAATTGATCTTGATGATGATGTACCCATCTTGGACCCCCTTGAAAACGAGATGGTTCATCTCAAGGGGCGATCCTTAAATAAAGTGTAAACACTGTAAAAGTCTCAGAAATAATTTGATATCAACAAATGAAGCTCAGAGGAATTAAATTCAGGAATACTTTCTCAATCTTTCTTCCAACTTAATCAGATGCCTTTGGGTGTTGAATCAGACAGTTTTTGCCATATTCTTCTTCAGCAAATTATATGATTGGTTTAAAACCATTCTCCTCTCTGTGGCTTTCAGTAATGCTAGTGTAAAATAGATAAAGAAATGGTGTGCTCCAGTAGCTCAACTGGTTGAGTAGGCATGTACTGAGGCTGAGACGAAATTCTACCATTAATGTAAATAAAGTCAAATGGCTTGTTTGGGACACCTCTTTAGTATGTGCAATATACAGTCTTCTGTAATTTCATTTAAACTATTATTATTTTAGATATTCACTTCACATCAGGTTATAGTTTTAATAGTGGTCTATGTAATTTGTAAAAAAAAAAAAAAAATGTAATTACTAAACCTATTCATTCTGTTAAATACAAAAATACTCGAGCTAATTATATTGTTTGCTTCAGAAGTGACTCAGAAACGGTTGCAACACTAGAAAATAATCATCAGTTCCACAGAATGTCTCAAGTCATAGAAAAGTCTTTATGGTCATATTTCCCAGTAGCCATGTCTTCTGTAGAGACGTTTTAATTATACAACAAACAAAAAACTACTGAATGTAAATAACATACAGTACATTGTACACCCTGATTTTGTACTATCAAGCCATTGTCCCATTTCTCTGCTAAGATGCAGCTTGGCTCTTGAACAAGGGAAGCCAACTCCTGTGCTGGAAACATCACACAATCACACATCTACAAGTCAAGTTCATTGTTCACAAGGACGCTACAGGTGAATGCTGACCTCATAACAATCATCAACAATACATAAGGGTTCACAACCACTGGCCTCCCTCTTCTTCCAGATTTGATATATCATTCCATCCGTTGTCATAAACACTGTGTTCTGTAAGTGTCTGGTATGTTACAGGTAAGCCCGTCAAACATCCATGTGTTCTTGAGCCAGATACAGTATTTCCGACTCACCATCCACAGTCTTCCTGCTACTGGTGCATTAACTCATGTCTGAACTTATACAGTTCGTGATGAGTAGTAATGCATTGAAGAGATTTTACATTTTACATTTTCATGGATGATCACAAAGTAGGCATGTTTGATTCAGGCTGTACCTCACCAATTTAAACTCCTGGTGAGAGAGGTTCTGGTCCTGTCCACTATCTTCCCTACCCGCCTCAGGGGCTCTAACTTTGTGTTCTTAATGAGAACTAATTAGTGGGTCACTGTTAACAGCATTTTGTTGTAAATATTGCTGATGTTCATAAAGCTGAAGCAACATCAGATTCCTGTAACACTGTAACACCTGTATTTGTGAACTCTGTTCTTAAACAACATATTCAGGTTGAGACCTGATTTAATGTGTGGGCCAGTGGTTTTTATTTACTGTATTCCTGAAAATGGTGTAAAATACAAGTTTTTATGGCAGGTCTTTCATATATTCATTATATTCTGTCATTGAGCACATATTTGTGCTTTCTGCCAAACGCTCATATTCCTTACTTATAAAGTGATAACATAGATATTGTATTCTGGTAAAGACTAACAATAAATAACAATTAAAAAAAAAATGCATAACATAAAGATGAAATTTGGATGTTTTGGACTCAGAGCTCTTTTGCTGTCAGCATTTCAAAAGTTGCTAAATCGAGTATTAGCATAGAGGATTTAAAATGTTTAAATCAGGGCTTCAACCCTTACTATTGACTCAAGGAAAGTACAAGCTTATCAAAGCTGTGTTAAAGTTGATGTTTAACCACACCCACTGATTATCATTGTATGTTTCAGCTAATAGAAGAAGTTGTGTATGAACAATGCAGTTGAAGACAGTGGAATATGTATTCAAGTATAACATTAAGTTTGGCAGAAGCAAAGGAACAAAGTAATCTACCTGTGTGACCTGTTACACAATGGTGAGGTCAGTAGGCGGGTCGTGGTGGAGCTCGGGGAGGAGAGTATCTGACAGAATATAAGTCACCTCACAACACCACATTTCATCAGACTTGAAGCTCCTGCTGGAAGTCAGAAGACCCTCACACAACTCTGCTGATCTACACAACTTCACCAAGTGAGGACGAACAGACAAACACAGATTTATATAAAAACTTTACTTTTCTGTGTAAAACTACAGCTGCTGGATTAGTGTCTGCAGGGATATACTGCATTACTAAGCAAGTTGACCGTCAGACTCCAAGTGTTATTAACTCTCAACACTCCTACTCCTTAACAGACGTTTAAATCAGTTTCTGAAGTCTGTGTTGTTTCTTCTCAACAGGTTGGAGAAATGGACACAGATCTCATGAACGTTGCGCTCTGGGACGACCTTTCACCCTAGGGATGCTCTATGATGCTCAGAGTGATAAACTGGTCCCAGGTAAGACTTCACATAGTCACAAAGCTTTCATCATAGTCACTGCACAACAACAATTCACCAGGCCTGACATTATTGTTAAGTTATCTTTTGATTGTCGTCGTGCCATTTTAAATTGAGTGTGTTATGAGAGTTGTTTCTTTTGTCTCTTTGTAGTGCATCTGTGCATATCGGGAATATTCTTTCACTGCTTTTGTCCGTTGATTATATTTTCTATGCATTTTAATCTTAAATGTGTGATTCTAACTATTGCCGGCCCAATAATGGTTTCTGGCTAAGTCTAGTACAAAAGAGGATAAGGGCAAAATGGGAAAACATTTTAAACATCGGACCAAAGGTGATTTTCTTTAGTACTGAGAATAAAGTCAGAATTCTGAGAAAAAATCTAATTTCTGAAATTAAACTCAGAAGTCAGAATCAAAAGAATGTTAGAGTACGGAAGCGGGTAAGGGACACATGTCAAATTTGTTTTGGACATGACCAAAACTTTATATTTTTCGGAGCTCTGAGATTAAGTCAGAATTCTGAGAAAAAGTGTAAATTCTATCTTTAAAATCAGATTTTGAGGAAAAACCTCAGAATTTTGAGATCTCCAAACTCAAAATTATATTCACTTTTGTTCAGTTCTCAAAAAAGTGTCACATTTTCCCTAATCCTATTCAAACCAAAAGAAAAAATGCAGATATTACACTCTGAAAAGAAAGGGTAGACATATCTGTACTCTTAGTGCCAAGTAGCTAAGCTATTCATTCGCAGAAATGTAAGTGATCTATCTAAGTTCTATTCATATTCTTGACGGGAAGAGTTAGTATACAATAGGCTTTAAAAGCCTTGTTTGTTTGGGTTATGTGTGTGATGTTTTATATCTGATTATTTACTCGTATACTGTCTATCGTCATTATTTTTATTGTATGTGTTTATTTTGGTCTATTTCTATTTTTTTTTTTTCATTTATTTTACCTGTATTTATATATTTTTTATATTTGATTTCTATGACAATTCATTTATTATTGTCGTATGTTTGTCTATTCACTGGGGAATACCACCTGGAGGGGGAGGGGGGTGGGATTTGGGGGGTTTGCACATTTTTGTCATAAATATTGGACATACTGTATTTGTGAAAAACTGAAAAATAAGTTGTTAAAAAAAAAAAAAAAAAAGCCTTCTCCAAATCAAACCAAGATATCTTGGGTCAGTCTTTTCTTCCAAAAGCTTGTGACAAGTTGTGAAGTTAACAGGTATTCACTCAGAGAGGGGGTCGGTGAACCGGGCAGAGTTTTTCGCGGTCAACGTGTGTGAAAGTTAAAATCTTCCTTATTGAGCTTTAAAACAAATGAATAACGACTAATATTATAATAAAATAACACTGGCTGTTGTTATGCCTGCTGTAACGTTAACTTATTCCGTTCTCCGCTTAAGTAATTATGCCGTTACAAGCTTCATAGTTGTATTTATCATCTAAATTTGCCGAAACAAGTTAATATTCTGAAAGCCAAGACTTTGTTTATTTGAAATCAGATGAAAACAAACTGTAACGGACCCATGTTATTCATATTCTGAGTCATAAAAACTTTATTTAAAATAAAAATAAACATTTATAACTAGTTTAGGTTGTTTGAGAGGTAATTGAAATAGCTAAGGGTGATGATCTGACTTGAAGTGTGTGTTTTGCTCCTCCCGCTGCATCACAGCTGTGTATATCACCATGTTTGATAAGTGCATGCAGATCAGATAGTAAAACACGTACACAGATACATTATTTTGTATTTTTATTAAATTCGACAATGTCAATTTCACTTTCCACTATGTCCACCGTTTTCACAACCAATGGCAGAACTTTATTGAGGCGTGTAATTAGTCAACTACAGGTCTCTTGGGTCAGTCTTTTCTTCCAAAAAGCTTGTGACAATATGTTAAGTTAACAGGTATTCACTCAGAGGGGGTCGGTGATTTATTACTTTTGGGGCATTAAAAACAAGATTTTAACTTTAGTTTTTTATATAATATCTGCATTTTCTCTTGTGAAAAACGAAGTCTTAGTTTGGCCATAGTTATTTAATATATAGCGCCATCTCCTGGTTAAATCCTGAAATTGAAAATCTGGCAACGCCCTCTTGGAAAATAGTGGGAGGGCTTAACATTCCCAGATACTGGTCTTTGCAGTCTTAGGCAGGTAACTGGCTGGTAGTAGGCAGGAAGCTGTATGCTGGCGTCCGAAATAAGATGCCCCATCTGTATGACCATAAAGACTTTTCTATGACTTGAGACATTCTGTGGAACTGATGATTATTTTCTAGTGTTGCAACCATTTCTGAGTCACTTCTGAAGCAAACAATATAATTAGCTCGAGTATTTTGTATTTAACAGAATGAATAGCTTTAGTAATTACATTTTTTATTTTTTTTTACAAATTACATAGACCACTATTAAAACTATAACCTCATGTGAAGTGAATATCTAAAATAATAATAGTTTAAATGAAATTGAATTACAGAAGACTGTATATTGCACATACTAAAGAGGTGTCCCAAACAAGCCATTTGACTTTATTTACATTAATGGTAGAATTTCGTCTCAGCCTCAGTACATGCCTACTCAACCAGTTGAGCTACTGGAGCACACCATTTCTTTATCTATTTTACACTAGCATTACTGAAAGCCGCAGAGAGGAGAATGGTTTTAAACCAATCATATCATTTGCTGAAGAAGAATATGGCAAAAACTGACTGATTCAACACCCAAAGGCATCTGATTAAGTTGGAAGAAAGATTGAGAAAGTATTCCTGAATTAAGTTTACACTTTATTTAAGGATAGCCCCTTGAGATGAACCATCTCGTTTTCCAGGGAGTCCAAGATGGGTACATCATCATCAAGATCAATTATTACCCGAAGACCCTGGTGTATGTCATCTGGCTAATGTTATCTGCTCTGTAATGGATCATCGGCATAACGCACCAAGTAAAAGTCTCTGATTTAGCAAATTAAAGATGGCCGCTTGTTGTGGACCATATTTTTGACCAACTAGGGTCAGGGTTACAAGTCTTTTGACTATTATTTAACATTAACAGTTTGAAAGTAAAGCTGAGAATGATTCAGGTCATCTTGACCAAGATGCAATGCATTAGGTAACTTTCACCAGTTTAACCAGTAATGCTCAGAATACAATAAGTAGCCACCATTCACCAGATTACAATGAATATATACCATTTACCAGAATGCAATTGATATAAAGTCACTAACAAGAAAACTATGGATTTAACCCCGTTAATCAGAATATAGTGGATGAGACACTTCCTCCCAGAATACAATAAATACCAACAACTGGCCCTCAGTGTAAAGTCAGGTCTCTTTATTTAATGTTTGGCTCAAGCACAGAGTGAACATATCCAGATGTTGAAGTGTTACAGGAATCTGATGTTGCTTCACTTTATAACCATCAGCAATATTTCCAACTAAATGGTGTTAACAGTGATTCTCTCAAACAAAACAAGTTCTGCAGCTTTTTATTCATGAGCTGTGAGTTCTGCACAAAGAAGGAAATAAACAAATGCTGAAATAAGCGATAGGATATTCCCAACATAATCAAAATGATACATTTAACAAAACAGATATTCTTTGTCTTTCACTTAAACTATGATTTCATAGTTCATCATTCTAATGTTGATAAAGCATGTCTGATCTTGTCCTGAACAGAAAAACCCACACGCTTTCATGAGAGAAAAGACTCCTCTTGTATTCTCTAAATATAACTCGCTTTAAAATACTGATTAAAAAAAGACAAAGCAAAAGCAACCGGCTCTTGAAGAACCTTATGTCCTAAAATAATGAACATAAATTCAACAAAATAAGCAACTATTTTCCCCATTATGTTTATATGTTGTATTTCAACATCAGTTTTGACAGAGCAAGTGCCGGATATATAACGCTTGAGTATATGTTACTACGATAGAAAGTTCCTATGAAGAAATATTGTTCAACTGTTCGTAAAGCATCGGCTTTAAACAGTTTGAGAAGATGATGAAATCAACATTTACTGATAAACAAAAGTCACTTTTTGATATCCTCATTTTTCTGGTCCCTCTGGGTTTGAATGAATGTTTGATTCTGTGAAGCACGTTAAAGTTAGAATGGGATGTTAGGTTGCCATTTAAACTTTAGAGCGACCAAGAAGCTAAGAGTTCTTCATCATTGCCTTAGTGGGAGAAGTTGGGAAATGTTGACCTCTCAGGTGTTCAACAGGTTTACCCGCTTCATACCAGACAATAACTGCACACAATGTTAATGAATGGGAACTCTAACCAGAATACAGTGAACACCACTCCCCAGAATACTTCATAAAGCTAAATTGTAGAAAGCAATAATAAAACATTCCCTGTCCCTCTGGGTTTGATGCATTTTTATTTTGTGAAGTAAGTTAAAATGGGATGTTAGGTTGCCATTTTAAACTTTAGGCAGACCAAGAATGGCCGACTGTGTGTAGATGTGTGTGAACGTTAGGCTACTGAGCAGGTGTGTGACAGCCTCTGCCTCTATGAATGTGTGTGAATGGGTGCCAATGTAAAAGCGCTTTGATGGGTCGTAAAGACTGGAAAAGCGCTGTATAAATCCATTCATTTAGAATTCAACTGGACACAGGTAGGCATAGTTGGAATCAAGATAAGTAGAGGCCTGGGATAAGAGGCCAGTGAATGTGGTGCGAAAGGTGTACTGGTGACTCAGTGTGTTGGCGGAGACTCTGTAGAAGGACAAAGTGCCAGCAGGCCAGTCCAGATACACCCCGAATCTACTTAAGCCACCAGAGGGATAAGGTACATCCCACACCAGCGTACTGCTGGCATGGTATGCCTTAAGACGGTGGACTGATGAATTCAATTCTTTGCCGAAACACCAAGATTCTGAATTATGGCCTAACGTACTTGAAGGGCCATTTTTTTCAGCTCCCTTGTATGCAACAGCACCAAAAACATACTCATAGTTACTGGTACTGCACTCTACCTCCCAGTAATGGCACCCAGATAACTCCTCTTTGCACAACACCTGAGGGCATGTTCCAAACCTCTCTGGATGAGGAGGATAATCCTGCGATGCTCCATGTGTTGCCTTTTGTTTCCGTCAGACAGAGTGAGATGGTTGTTGGCAGTGTCTGGGTCCAGGTGGAGATCACAGGCATCTGATGGAGAAAACATAACAAAATATCTTATCAGTAACTTTGATGGTCAAACTGCTGGAGAATTCACATTTTTGACTCAAAAAGGCTGACTTACACCAGATCAGATCTCTCTTGTGTGTGATGGTCTCCACAGAAGAAGGCTTTTGAAAGTCTTCAGTGACCAGCCGGCCTTTCTTGTAGTGGTAGATGGTTGCTCCTTTGTAGTTTTCATTGGTTTTGGCCGTTATGAGGAAACGGAATTTGCTGTTGTTCTTCAGCCCTTTGGCAGAACCCTGGAACAATGTGGCTTTTTCTCTCATTGTGTTCAGAACATCATCGGAGTAGTACCACTGGTCTTCATCAGCACTTCCTAGTTCGGGTGATTTCAAGAAGTCAGCCATCTCATCAAGGTAGATATCACCCTTGGCATGGAGGTGAAAACAAAGCACAGAACATCCTCTACACCTGAAGCAAGGACCTCTCTGTCCAGCTCGGTCTGGTTCAGGACGATCTTTACTCCCTCCATGGTGTCGACACAGGACCTGATGATGCTGATTTCTCTCTCTTTGTTTTCCAGCCACTTGTTTAGTTTTTCATGGTTGAAGGGTGACTCCTGTCTGTCTTCAAAGACTTTTTCCAGTGAGCTCTCATCTTCCTTTCCTTCACGGATGGAGGGAAGTTTCTCTGCCATGGCTTTCTGGATGTTGGTTTTATAATGACCACACAGTTTGAGGAAAGTGCTCAACTCTTTGTGAAGCACAGGGAAACTCTCTACCACTTTGTCTTCCAGAGAATCGTTGCATCTCATTTGTGCTTCCTTTAAATCTTCCAGAGCATCTTGGGCTTTCCTCACTAGTTCATCGCTGATCCCTGTCATCAGTGGCATCAGCCAGACCTTCACTGGGACAGAATTCTCTCCATTTGTTCCCAGTAGCTGTGGAAGTTCTACATAGGTCTGCACTGCATCTTTAAATGTTGCTGGGTTGCTTTTGAGAATGAAGTCTCCGTAGAATTTGCAGGAGAATTTCTCAGTCAGGGCTTTCTCTTCATCAGTCAGCTTGATGTTAACTTTCCCCTCAACATCAAAGAAGGAATCTTCTTTATCACAGCTTGCATGCTGCCCTCTATCTCCTGAACCTGGCTGGCTTCTAACTTCTCACTGTCAAACACAAAGAAAGCATTTGCCCCATACAGGATGCCTGTGACTACATGAGTCGCCGAGTCCTTCTCAATAACCTTCATCTGTTTGGTGTTCAGGGTCACATGATCAATTGACAATTCCTTGAAGTTGGTGGTAGCTTTGTACTGACAGGTCACTCTGCTCTGATTCTTGAATTTCTTCTCATCATTCAGATATTTGGCAGATCCTCCAACTTCTATCAGTCCACTCAGGAAACTGAGCTTCAGAGAAGCTTCAATGTCCATCATGGTGGACTTGGATTCAATGGAGTCAGATGCAGAGATTTCAAAAGAACTGCTGGGCTGAGGGGTTTCAGATGTTCTTACTTCTAGTGTTTTATCATTCCACAATCTGGGACCTGAACAAATTGGAAAGCAAACAGTTTATGGATCAGTTCAGGGCAAAACCTGTATTTATATAATATAATAAAACTTATCATTTCAAAGCTTTACAGGTTTCAGTTTCATATCCTGCCAGGAGATAAACAAAGTGTGTGTGTGTGTGTGTGTGTGTGTGTGTGTGTGTGTGTGTGTGTGTGTGTGTGTGTGTGTGTGTGTGTGTGTGTGTGTGTGTGTGTGTGTGTGTGTGTGTGTGTGTGGTGTGTGTGTGTGTGTGTGTGTGTGTGTGTGTGTGTGTGTGAGTGTGTGTGTGTGTGTGTGTGTGTGTGTGTGTGTGTGTGTGTGTGTGTGTGTGATATGGGGCAGGACCCAGTAACACAGTAAAATAAACTTTTTGTTAAATATCAAAACAAATTTCACACGTGTCCATTTTACTCTTCTTTACTCTAGCATTCGATATTTAAGAATTCTACTGAGGAGATCTAACCTAAAGTGATTTCCTTTTTTCAGTTCTGAGATTAAAGACTTTCTGAGAACAAATCTAATCGTACATACACAAAAAAGACCCCAAATAAAAAATGGTCTTCTGTACTCTAGCATTCTGTAAATTCTGAATTCAGGATTGAATATCAACATTTTGACTTTTCCTCAGAATTCTGACTTTATTCTCAGAGAGCCAGAAAGGCATTGTTGTCCCTGGGCAGGCAATAGTTAAAGGCAGAGACTTAAGGTGAAGTAAGGGATAATGTGCAGCGAGGCGGTCATTAGTAAAAAAAACAACACCCGACCCGCTGAGCAAGATCCCTCCGCTTTGCGTCGGGCTCCCTGATCACTCTGAATAATGCCCGCCTCGCTGCACATTATCCCGCTTATTACACGCCCACACGCTAACACACTAAGGACTTGACTCCCAATATTAATTTAAATGATTTTATTGACTTGAAAATGATCGTATTTCTTCCTCTAAGAAAGTAAACTCCGCTCCACGGCGCACTAACGGATGGAGCTCCGACAAGTGAATTTAAAATGAAGGCAGCTCTGATCAATGTTCTCTGTCCAAGTCTGTTCAGTTTCCACAAACAAGTCCTTAAACACTACAGAGCCCATACCGTGTTCCTGTTAGTGTTTACTTCCTGTCTGTCTGCTTCAGTTCATTTATTTGACTTCCAACGCTCTGTCTTTGAACCTCTTTCTTTCTCTCCCTTGATCCTCCTCAGCAAAGCTCATTATTTTGCTAAGCAGTGGTTTGTTATGGAGTATCAATAACCTCTGAAATGTTCTTATTGACCAATCAGAATCAAGTATTCAACTAAGCCATGTAATAAATGCATGGAAAATATAATCCACGGACAAAAGCAGTGAAAGAATATTCCCGATATGCACAGATGCACGACAAAGAGAAAAAAACAACTCTCATAACACGCTCAATTTAAAATGGCACGACGACAATCAAAAGATAACTTAACAAAATAATGTAGGCCTGGTGAATTGTTGTTGTACAGTGATTATGATGAAAGTTTTGTGACTATGTGAAGTCTTACCTGGGACCAGTTTATCACTCCGAGCATCATAGAGCATCCCTAGGGTGAAAGGTCGTCCCAGAGCAGCAACGGTCATGAGATCTGAGGCCATTTCTCCAACCTGTTGAGAAGAAACAACACAGACTTCAGAAACTGATTTAAACGTCTGTTAAGGAGTAGGAGTGTTGAGAGTTAATAACACTTGGAGTCTGACTCTCAACTCTGCTTAGTAATGCAGTATATCCCTGCAGACACTAATCCAGCAGCTGTAGTTTTACACAGAAAAGTAACGTTTTTATTATAAATCTGTGTTTGTCTGTTAGTCCTCACCTGGTGAAGTTGTGTAGATCAGCAGAGTTGTGCGAGGGTCTTCTGACTTCCAGCAGGAGCTTCAAGTTTGATGAAATGTGATGCTGTGAGGTGACTTATATACCGTCAGATACTCTCCTCCCCTGACGTCCTGTTCTCACACCTGAACACACCTGTCAAAACTTTTCCTAATGTGACCTGCGGGCTGTAACGGCTTCCTCAGAATTATATTTCATATTAATTGTGTGTGTGTGTGTGTGTGTGTGTGTGTGTGTGTGTGTGTGTGTGTGTGTGTGTGTGTGTGTGTGTGTGTGTGTGTGTGTGTGTGTGTGTGTGTGTGTGTATGTTGTAAATTCCTGCTTTTTTTACTTATTGCACCACAATTCTTTCTCAATGTTCCACAGAACTGACACAAACACTCACACCCATAAACACACTTGATGCGGGGACTCATTTGGCTTTGGGGATTGTTTTGGCATGAATTCAGTATCATTTTCCGTGGAATATGCCTCCTCCCAGGTAACGATTGCACAATGACCCACAGCATCTCAGTTCTCTATATCAGGGGTACTCAAATACAAATCTTAAAGGTCCAAAAAAAATGTTTCAATAAGACAAAGGTCCCTTTATTACGGTTCAAACTTTTAAACAATTGCAACAAGATTCTTAACACGAGGTTGCAAAAACAAAAAGTCTCTGTATGCAGCAGTTTTCATTGTTATTGTGTCTGTGCTTGATCCCTCAGAGTCGCAGTGTAAGAGCTGCACAGTTATGAATAAAGGCAGCTGCACCCTCTTTCATTCAGCATTCCCATTATTGCTTTATAAATGTCTTGCCCCCTTGTGTGTCCACTGAGGTTCGTCAGGCCCAACACATCTTCAACAAACTCCCCCTTTGCCTCATCATAAAAACTCACAAACACCAGCAACTGAGCATAGTCAGTGGTGTCAGTGGACTCATCCACAGCTAAGGAAATGCACTGTGCATTTTTTATTCCATCACAAAGCTGATGAATCAAATCACCAGCCAGTATTTATGTTCTTCTGGTTGCTGTGGAATCTGAGAGGGGGCTTTGCTTGATTTGACCTGTTATTTCCTCTTTTTGTTTGCCTTCAAACATGGCCTCCATCACTTCAGTCATGCATTCTTTTATACTTCAGTTATTATCCAGTGGAAAGCCCTTACCTACTGGCCTAGTTCAATCAAAGTGGTTACTTTTTTTGGCTGGGCAGTGTAGTTTTACACACCGTCTTATTTGACTTTCTCAGGACTTAAAACTGTTTTTGGGGGCAGACCCCCACAAAGAAAAATATATATTTACACACGTAAGGTCATCATCTTAACAGTTGTGTATGCTCACCCGTGAGCAGAGCATCAAGTTGACATGTCTATTACAGCTGAATGCGGCGATCACCATGTTGTTCAGCAAAACGCCTCACAAACTTATTAAGATCAACAGCTTTAGTGCGTTTTGGGCCCCTGAAAGGCACTATAGAAATCTAAGTTATTATTATTAATGATTTCAACAATTTAGCTTGTATGAGTAAGTATTGTGGGGAGTGGTGTTCACTGCACTCTGGTTAGAGTTCCCATTCATAACATTGTGTGCAGTTATTGTCTGGTATGAAGCGGGTAGCTCAGTGGGGGGAGCAGACCCATGTGAGACAGTATCAACGGCTGTAATGTTGGTGTGCCTCCTGAGCCTTTGAGGAGGAGCGGCAGTTTGAGGAGTGTCATTCTCTCTGGGAGCAGGAAATGGTGTCCATTCAGACCAGACCATTAATGTCATGTAGAGCAGCCATAGCATCTCTGTGACTGCACTCAGCCGGATTGCAGCAGGGCAGAAGTGGGTGACTTTTAGTGAAGCCGTCCAAGGCCATAGACAAAATGGAACCACGTACTAACAAAAGGGACACAAGGTCATCAATGTCTCTCTTTACCTTTGGCCTAATTGTTTGTTTGTTTGTGTAGCCTTTATTTAACCAGGTTAAAAAATCCCATTGAGATCAACGATCTTTTTCAAGGGAGACCTGCGGTACATTAGTTACACATAAAAACAACAGAAAACAAAAGGACATCACAACATAATTACAGGGGTATACATTAGCAACCTATTGACATTGACAGGTATCCAATAATATTTCATCCAGCCGTGCTTTAAAACGATGCAAGGGAATCAAAATGCTCAGTTTCAATATCTTTTGCATGGTGTTCCAAGCCAGAGGAGCAGCGCACATAAAAGCTTTAGTACCTAAACCAGTCCTAGCACTTGGCACATGTAATAAAAACACATCCTGGGATCTCAGGCAATAGCTACTTGCCACTCTCCGTGAGACCAAAGAGCAGATATAAGTCGGTAGTTTACCCAGCATGGCTTTATATATGAATATGTACCAATGACTGAGCCTCCGACCAGTTAGTGAAGGCAGACCTGCCCTGGCATACAGGGTACAGTGATGAGTAAGTGCTTTACAGTTAGTAACAAATCTCAGAGCACTGTGATAGGCGGCATCTAACCTTTCCAGGCAATGGGCAGGTGCATTCATATAGATGAAATCACCATAGTCTAGCACAGGTAAAGACTATGGTGTAAAAATTGTAAAACAAATTAGTGGAAGAAATGTGGAACACTAATCCATCATCTTGAGAAATTTAGAGTTAATTTAAAGAATTACTTATGGGTTGAAGTCAAATTAACATTAACATTAGAACTAAAGTCAGTCAAAATTGGACGTGCACGGATCAGAATCTAATCAATACACCATTTTCCCAGCTCTGTAATGAAAAGGATATCAAGATGAGGTACTTTACAGGAGTGATAAAACATCCACACATGCACACTTATCTTATTCTAGTAGACATTAGACATTAGATGTCTTATGTACCACATTTAATTTAATAATGAATCTTAAATTACTAATAACTTTAAAGAAGGCAACAATTTCATATTAATTTGTGTGTGTGTGTGTGTGTGTGTGTGTGTGTGTGTGTGTGTGTGTGTGGGTGTGTGTGTGTGTGTGTGTGTGGTGTGTGTGTTGTGTGTGTGTGTGTGTGGTGTGTGTGTGTGTGTGTGTGTGTGTGTGTGTGTGTGTGTATGTTGTACATTCCTGCTTTAATTACTTCTTGCACCACAATTCCTTTCAATGTTCTTCCAATGAAACTGTCCCCCTGTCAGTTCTGTGACTTCCACAGAACTGAGACAAACACTCACACCCATAAACACACTTGATGCGGGGGACTCATTTGGCTTTGGGGATTCTTTTGGCATGAATTCAGTATCATTTTCCGTGGAATATGCCTCCTCCAGGTAACGATTGCACAATGACCCACAGCATCTCAGTTCTCTATATCAGGGGTACTCAAATACAAATCTTAAAGGTCAAAAAAAAATGTTTCAATAAGACAAAGGTCCCTTTATTACGGTTCAAACTTTTAAACAATTGCAACAAGATTCTTAACACGAGGTTGCAAAAACAAAAATAATCTGTATGCAGCAGTTTTCATTGTTATTGTGTCTGTGCTTGATCCCTCAGAGTCGCAGTGTAAGAGCTGCACAGTTATGAATAAAGGCAGATGCACCCTCTTTCATTCAGCATTCCCATTATTGCTTTATAAATGTCTTGCCCCCTTGTGTGTCCACTGAGGTTCGTCAGGCCCAACACATCTTCAACAAACTCCCCCTTTGCCTCATCATAAAAACTCACAAACACCAGCAACTGAGCATTGTCAGTGGTGTCAGTGGACTCATCCACAGCTAAGGAAATGCACTGTGCATTTATAATTCCATCACAAGCTGATGAATCAAATCACCAGCCAGTATTTATGTTCTTCTGGTTGCTGTGGAATCTGAGAGGGGGCTTTGCTTGATTTGACCTGTTATTTCCTCTTTTTGTTTGCCTTCAAACATGGCCTCCATCACTTCAGTCATGCATTCTTTTATACTTCAGTTATTATCCAGTGGAGAGTCCTTACCTACTGGCCTAGTTCAATCAAAGTGGTTACTTTTTGTTGGCTGGGCAGTGTAGTTTTACACACCGTCTTATTTGACTTTCTCAGGACTTAAAACTGTTTTTTGGGGGCAGACCCCCACAAAGAAAAATATATATTTACACACGTAAGGTCATCATCTTAACAGTTGTGTATGCTCACCCGTGAGCAGAGCATCAAGTTGACAAGTCTATTACAGCTGAATGCGGCGATTACCATTTTGTTCAGCAAAACGCCTCACAAAACTTATTAAGATCAACAGCTTTAGTGCGTTTTGATTCAATGCTGAGTACAGCCAAACTTGACAGTGTCTTCTCTGTCATTGTAGACCGCACCTCATTCCTTCAGTACTTGGGTCCGAATGCTTCTCGTTTTGCACCGTCCCGTTCAAATGAAATCTCCGCCAATCATATTTCCACGCTCGCGCCAGAGACGGGGGAGGGGTTACCCCTAGATTCCACCGGGTCCGTCTGCGCCGCGTTGCGGTTTTAGTCCGGCCTCCTCCGGCGTCATACCCTACCAGGCGCGTTTCAGAAGCAGTTCAGAAGCGGAGCGTCTTGCCTGCCGGCTCGCAGTCTTTGTTGATTTGGGCATATTTCCTAGACAGGCTACTTTTGTACAGACAAAGTTAATAATAACTGTAATATTCCAGTTATAAATGACATGAATCAAAGACGTGTTGCTGTATTTTAGTGGTAAAAAAATGCATTCATCATCATAATTATTCTATATATATAATTTACACATTGCCTGTAAACCGAAGGAGAACGCTGGCATTTCTCCTCCTACTTGAAGACTACGGAGGGATAGGGTCTGCAAAATTAGTTTGTGTGTGTATATATCTATATATATATGCTATATATGCTCTGAAGGTTCCACTTCCTGCCTGCCCGACATTACGTTACGGCTACGCCGCGACAAAAATAGGATTCGATCCTAATTTTAGAGGAGCCCTGCGCCGAGCCGCTTCTGGGACGCTTCTGAGCCGTAACGCGCCGCATGTGGTGGAATAGCACCCATTGACTAGAGTGGCCGCGATCGCCGTGAGCACCGCGGCGCAGCCGTAACGCGCCCGTAACGCACCCGTAACGCGCCCGTAACGCGCCGCAGACGGACCCGGTGGAATCTAGGGGTAACAAGACGTGCATCTGGTGCTGCATTCACTTGCACTCGGACATTAGAGACTTTCTCTCATGAATGTCAGATGAGCCACAACTTTTCTTTCAAAACAAAGCTGCCAACTGGGGTGGCAGCTGGGGTGGCAAGGCCTATTTTTAGGGTGGCAGTTGCTACCCCATGCCACCCCGGTAGGTGAAACTAGGCTACTAGCTACAGTACAGATGCAACTATTTTTGTAAACTCTCGCTCTGACTCAGACTCAGTTGACAGACACACACAGACAGTGGAACAGTCGGACATGCAGAGAGCTGTTTGCAGCGGACATAGCGGAGAATTTTTACTCGTTGCGTTATGGCGATGTCTCGCAGATAACACAGATAACACAGATAATACAGATAATACATATAATACAGATAATACATATGAAAAGGATAATTTGCTCAGGGTCCAGAGACAGTTGTGGTTCGGTCCGGATCCGGACCAGAGTCCGGACTTTGAGGATGCCTGCTCTATATATATGCAGCTGACCTGTGGTCAGTACAACAGACTTCAGCACACCAGTTGACTTCTTACTGCCTATCATTCGCTGTCAGCACACACACGTAAGTGTTCAACAAGGTCTTATTTTCTTGCTGTAATATCTTTTTTGTATTTCACAAACATTGTAATCAATAATTTTCAGAACTCTGTGCAGTATACACTTTATTTTGACTTGTTTTAGATGTCATTGTTGTTTTCAAAATGTAACTCCTGATGGTTGAATTTGTCAGGATTATATTCTAGCTCAGCTGAAAAGTCAGATTGATTCAGTTAACTACAATTGTGATTACTCATGATGTGTCTTTGTTTAATGCAGGAACCCACAATGAGCTACATCTCAGAGCTTGATGTGTCCCTGAATGAAGCTGAGGAGCGAGACCATAACAAAGGAGGCTTTATAAAGATCAATGTCAATCTGAAAAAAGGAACAGGAGGAAATCCCAGCTATCTTTGGTACAAAAATGGATGCGTGCCTATCACCAAGTTTCCTCTTTAAGAAAGGCTACATCCGTGTGGATGAAGATACTAACAGAGGTGCAGGAGGACCGTATGTCTTCATCTGGTACCGTCAGACCACCGACCCCAAGAAGGCACTCAAAGATCTGGAAGTCTCCATCTCTGATAGTCAGTATCTGGAATATCAGATGCAAAAATACGAGCCAGTTGACCTGAACGAAGGGGCCGGAGGTAACAAAGTGTTCCTGTGGTACAAGAAAGAAGTATCCGAACCTCCAATAAAGGCCATCGCCCTGCTTCTCAACAAAGATGCGGTTAATGAATATCCGAAAGCTGGTGTCAGAGTTATCAAGAAAGATCTCAACGCGGGCAACAAGGGCAGAGCTGAGCAGCTGTGCTTCTGTCAGTAAAGTCAGAGCTGAGAGTTCTCAACACTCACTGAAGTGGAACGCATCTTACCATTTTGTTAAATCATTCGCTGATGGCCACTTTCTTTTCCTTTTTAAATCAGTGCTTCTAGTAATAATAGAAAGTATGAATATGTCATGCGTTCTTCTGTTAACCTCCCTGTCAATGAAATCAAACTATTCCAAATGTCTGTTTTTCAAATATAATCTGAACGAATGATTAAATCTTAAGGCACTGTTTCACTTATTCTGCACATGTCTGCTCTCAATAAAGAAACCTTTGCATGTGAAATGTGTTTGTTTTCTTATCTCATTCCCATCAATGTATCATTCCAACAAATCAGAGCCGATGTTAAACAATTTGCCTAAAGTGTCATATTTAGCTTTATAGAGACTAAGAGCAACCGCAGGACGTTATAAAGAGGATACGGTACAAGTCCAGAAGTAATGGTTAAAAAAGCAACAAATGACGACTCAAGTGAAGTCTGAAGGCACAGCATGCTTACCTTGGTTTTGGAGATGTATGAGCCAACACTACAATATGTACACAAACTCACAACATTTGTTCAATAATTCACTTCCTGTATGGGATCATTGTCACCTTATTGTTACCTACATCTCTGTCATCTGCAAAATACTTGTTAAGTTTTGTTGTGTTTTCCGTAACCTTAGCATAAGCATGTAGATGTAGAACAGATGAGTGGAGATCAGATAATTGCAGATGGACAAGATAAGCTTGACACCCAATGTCCCAAAACTAACATGCTGCCATTCAGCAGATATAACGTTTAATGTTCTTCCATTTAGTTTAGCATGTTAGCATGCTAACGTTTACTAATAAGCAGTGGTGTAAGAAGTACTCTAATATTTGACTCAAGTAAAAGTAGAAATACAACAGTATACTCTGTTACAAGTAAAAGTCCTGCATTTACAATCTTACTAAGTAAAAGTACAACATTGTGTGTAATGGCCCATTCTTTTATCAGATATGTAATCTCTGGATTATTTTATTTATTATGAATGTGTTCGTCACAGCTGGTGAAGGTGGAGCTACTTTGAATTACTGTGTATACTGATGCTATCGTAACAAGACTCAAAGGTGTTCTCATCAGATGCTCAGCAGCTTCAGAGGAGACATGAAACTCTTCTGACCTGAGCTCCTCCATCAATGCAACATATATAATAACATACACAAATACAAATAGAAGTCTCTATACATGTCAATATAATATGATATGTACAAGAACAGAATGTGAAATGAAATAATGTACATTAAGACAACATTAAATATACGGTTTATTACGGTGATAAGTATTTAGATAAATAAGTAGATTTCGTGTGTGTGTGTGTGTGTTGTGTGTGTGGTGTTGTGTGTGTGCGTGCGTGCGTGCGTGCGTGCGTGCATGCGTGCGTGCGTGCGGCGTGCGTGTGTGTGTGTGTGTGTGTGTGTATGTGTGTGTGTGTGGGGAAAACATAAATATTTAAGATATCCTTTTCTTCTTTTCTTTTTTTGCATTTTAAGAAAATATTCACAAAGCGTACATAACAAAACAAACACATCTAGGTACCCAAATGAACTGCAAACAGATGACATATACGAAAATAAATAATAGTAATAATAATATTCCAAATCAAAGATGAATACATGATTAATACTCAGGTATACATGAATTATCTTCATTATACTGTTCTATACTCGACCCATTTCTCCACCTTTCCTCAAAGATATGCATCTGGTTTCTAATTAGTGCGAATGCTGTGCCACAGCATTCCACTATAGTACTTCAATTTTTTCTTTTCTTCCCCTTAATTATTATTATTTCACCAATACTTTGGCTCTCCATAACTTCAGCTTACTTTCAGCTACAGAAACCATTCAAATATCAAACTATTCGCCTGTTCAGGAATCGATGGGAAACCTTCACTTATCCAGAAGGATAGGCAAATGGACTTCATCTTCAAGTCAAGTAAGACCGCAATTTTATTGAAAATGGGATCTTACTAAGAGAGAACAATTCAATATTTAAATGATCAAATTACATTTGTTCACAGCTCCAGCAGAGACCAGGGGAAAATCACCTCTCTTGCCCGCTCACAGAGCCCCGAAGACGGACTAGAGACCTCCAGCAGCAGTCCCTAACAGTGGGACTCTGTCATTTCACAGCTCCAGCAGAGACCAGGGGAAAATCACCTCTTTTGCCCGCTCACAGAGCCCGAAGACGGACTAGAGACCTCCAGGAGCATCCCTAACAGTGGGACTCTGTGCATTTCACAGCTCCAGCAGAGACCAGGGGAAAATCACCTCTTTTGCCCGCTCACAGAGCCCGAAGACGGACTAGAGACCTCCAGGAGCATCCCTAACAGTGGGACTCTGTCATTTCACAGCTCCAGCAGAGACCAGGGGAAAATCACCTCTTTTGCCCGCTCACAGAGCCCCGAAGGACGGACTAGAGACCTCCAGCAGCAGTCCCTAACAGTGGGACTCTGTTTCACAGCTCCAGCAGAGACCAGGGGAAAATCACCTCTTTTGCCCGCTCACAGAGCCCGAAGACGGACTAGAGACCTCCAGCAGCATCCCTAACAGTGGGACTCTGTATTTCACAGCTCCAGCAGAGACCAGGGGAAAATCACCTCTTTGCCCGCTCACAGAGCCCGAAGACGGACTAGAGACCTCCAGAGCATCCCTAACAGTGGGACTCTGTGCTTTCACAGCTCCAGCAGAGACCAGGGGAAAATCACCTCTTTTGCCCGCTCACAGAGCCCGAAGACGGACTAAGACCTCCAGGAGCATCCCTAACAGTGGGACTCTGTGCATTTCACAGCTCCAGGAGAGACCAGGGGAAAATCACCTCTCTTTGCCCGCTCACAGAGCCCCGAAGGACTATAGGACCTCCAGCAGCAATCCCTAACAGTGGGACTCTGTTTATTTCACACCTCCAGGAGACACCAGGGGAAATCACCTCTCTTTGCCCGCTCACAGAGCCCCGAAGGACGGACTAATGACCACCAGCATGTCCCCCTAACAGTGGCACCTCCATAACCTTGCACACCGTGAGTCCCCGGGCCCCCGCAGTTAAGCACTCCCACCGGACTAAACACAGGTATTCACACCCACCAGAAACCTCGTGCCCCTGGTGACCCTACAAGGGGGGTGGTTTTTATGGTGCTTCTATATCCGCCCATCAGCATCCATATTCATCCTTCTTCACGGCACCACCCCCCTTCTGTGGAGGGTATTCTCGTGCCCCTGGAGACCCTAAAGGGGGGGATTTTATTGTGCTTTTATGTCCGCCCATCAGCATTCATATTCGTCCTTCTTCACGGCACCACCCCCCCTTCTGTGGAGGGTATTCTCGTGCCCTGGTGACCCTAAAGGGGGTGGATTTTGTGGTGCTTTATGTCCGCCCATCAGCATCCAAATTCGGCCTTCTTATTGGCACCACCCACCCCTTCTGGGCTGGAGGTTCAAACACTTTAACTTTTGTTCACCCTCCTCTGGCTTCACTTGAGCGCTCATCACAGGGTTCAGCACCAAGGAGAGTGCCTCCCCGGTGCTGATGGAAAGTGGCACTTATCTGCCCCTGGTAACCATCAAGGTTATTGTTTTTTTTATTTTTTTATTTTATTTGAACAAAAAACCACAGTACACACAGCCTAAAACATCAACTATTACACGTTGCAGTAACAAAAATCACAGTACACACAGACTAAAACATCAACTATTACACGTACTACTGCTGCTATAACAGTACTACTACATTTCTTAACCTACGTTGTGTAGCACCAGGCTGCTTTTCGAAGCTCCTGGAGAAGAGCCAGTGCGATGTGTATAATATCCGGGATGAAATATATAGCTATCTCACTTGATGTCTGTTGACATTATATGGCTCATTTTTCCCTATTTGGAAGGTTACCAGGGGCATGAAGTTCTTACCGGATGTCCATATGTGTTTAGTCAGAGTGCTGAAGTTTGTGAGTACACAGCTTTGCCAGGCGCACCCACCCGTGGAATGAACCAACATGGATTCTTTCCTTCAGCACCGGTGAGGCGCTGTCCCCGGTGCTGCTTTCCATCAGCACCATTGAGACGCTGTCTACAGTGCTAAAAAGCAAAGTGCTTGCACCTTGAGTCTCCTGACCCTTGACTCAAGCACAATGCCTAGGACAAAACCCCTATGTGAATAACTGCCAGACAAGCGTGCCCTGGTAAGCTAAAACTATGAAGAGTGTCTGGGGGTCAGGAGTTCACAGTTGAATTTAAGGGCGGACGGTAGACCACCACAAAATCCACCCCTTGTTAGTGTTACCAGGGGCACGAGGTTCTTGAGGGTGTGAATATCTGGGTTTAGTCCGTGGGGGAGTGCTTAACTGCGGGGGCCCGGGGACTCACGGTGTGCAAGGTTCTGGAGGTGCCACTGTTATGGGGACATGCTGGTGGTCATGAGTCGTCCTTCGGGGCTCTGTGAGCGGGCAAAGAGAGGTGATTGTCCCCTGGTCTCTGCTGGAGGTGTGAAATAAACAGAGTCCCACTGTTAGGGGAACATGCTGGAGGTCTCTAGTCCGTCCTTCGGGCTCTGTGAGCGGGCAAATAGAGGTGATTTTCCCCTGGTCTCTGCTGGAGGTGTGAAATAAACAGAGTCCCACTGTTAGGGGAACATGCTGAGGTCTCTAGTCCGTCTTCGGGGCTCTGTGAGCGGGCAATAGAGGGATTTCCCCTGGTCTCTGCTGGAGGTGTGAAATAAACAGAGCCCACTGTTAGGGGAACATGCTGGAGGTCTCTAGTCCGTCCTTCGGGGCTCTGTGAGCGGGCAAAGAGAGGTGATTTTCACGGCTCCGCCCTGGAGGTGTGAAATAAACAGAGTCCCACTGTTAGGGGAACATGCTGGAGGTCTCTAGTCCGTCCTTCAGGGCTCTGTGAGCGGGCAAATAGAGGTGATTTTCCCCTGGTCTCTGCTGGAGGTGTGAAATAAACAGAGTCCCACTGTTAGGGGAACATGCTGGAGGTCTCTAGTCCGTCCTTCGGGGCTCTGTGAGCGGGCAAATAGAGGTGATTTTCACGGTCTCCGCCCTGGAGGTGTGAAATAAACAGAGTCCCACTGTTAGGGGAAACATGCTGGAGGTCTCTAGTCCGTCCTTCGGGGCTCTGTGAGCGGGCAAATAGAGGTGATTTCATGGTCTCCGCCCTGGAGGTGTGAAATAAACAGAGTCCCACTGTTAGGGACACCTCTTGGAGGTCTCTAGGCCGTCCTCATGATGTGTCCTGGGTCTCTGAGACCCTGCTAACAGCAGTGACTCTGCTGCCTGCATTTAAACATATTCAGCAGTTTAAGACTGCATGACAACATGCATTGTAGTTCTGGCACATGTTCAGATTCTGCTATTCTGCTATTTCTGCTGAAATAGCACATTGTGAACTACCATATTCATTAAATGACTCGTCTCCTGAATTAAAACATTTCCCCCGAACTTTAAAACTAAAGTGCCCAGGTTTTGAGCACTATTTCCTGGGTCAATGTGTCCTCTTTCCACCCTGGGTGTGTGTATGTTTAAGCTGCTGAAAGCAGTGATTCTGCAGTTTTAGTTTATTGTACATTTAATAAATTAATATGATTAATATGAACAATGTTCAGTCTATACTGACATGTTTATGTACATATATCTCCTGTTTGTTGACTCCAATGTACACCGTCTAAAAATGACAATTATGACTGAATTAAAACAGTTTGACCACTTATTGCTGGGTTTATATTATATTTCCCCCTGGGTGTCTGTGTATGTGTGTGTGTGGCACAATCTGGTGGAACATTTGTGAATTACACTAAAATCCAAAACATTAATTTTTTTTATTTTGGCGAAATAATGGTTTAATGACCCAATGTAACGATCATTTATGATTCTGCAGACGTTGTCTACACGTGTATCACAACGGCTTATTTTTAGAGTGATTTGGAAAACTCGGTTAGCGAAGTTTATTTTTGTCAATATGAGATGCACTGTTTTCATGTCCCATGTACATATCTGTACATATGGCCTCACGCACTACTAACGCAGAGTAATACATGCGGGCCTTGGATCACTCATTGCAATGATGCATATTTTTGACAACCATATCGTTTAGGGAGAAGGGGTCACTCAACCCAGCTAGCAGTTGTTTTAAATCTTACTTGTAGCTTCACAGGGAGCGCACGACACCAAATTATGAGTTTAAAAGACAAGCGCCACCACCTCCTGATGGTCATCCATTTAAGCAAGGATGACCTGAAATTTAGAGATGTTATTTAAAGTAGAAACATATCCGCCATAAGTGAAATTCCTAAATTGAACTACAAACCATGGATGAAATAACTTCTGTTTTTAAAATCCTTGATAAAGGAGGGAGTAACTGTTACATGCTCGGACACCCAAGGTTCCACACACTGTTAAAGGGGTTAGCATAGTTCTTTAAGTAGACTAGAATTGAAGATAAATTAGTATAATGAGTTATTGATATTCCACCGGTTTTCACACCATTTAAGGAACTTTATCACTGCATTAGAACAGACCACCAAAAGGTATGAAGAGTAGGAACCATAAGTGATGAAATTCTCCAATTGTTGTAACTGACCAAATCTTCTCCCAGAAATGACTGTCTGAAATGCCGGATCCCAGAGTAGATGTTTGATGGTATCATGGAACTAAAACCTTGTACGCAGTCTTGCTACAGGATTGGACTGGGACTTGTGCACTTGTACAGCCAGTGATGTTTTATATGCAGTACCAATGACAGTGGGGCAGTTAATCAACATGGCGAAACACCCCAAAACCAGTAGGGCTAAGAGACCAGTCAAAGGAGGGAGTTGAGGCTCCAGTGTACAAGGATAGCATAGGGGTGCCCAGGGGAGTGCTAGATGTTGTAGTTGCATTCCATGTACCCGCACCCTAACTTACCGATTGATCACCACGGCCTTTTCTAGAGAAATATTACTTTCATACTTTAAAAAGTATGAAAGGGGGAGGGTAAATATCTCATAAGGGAACAGTTTCAATTGCTAGCAGAACAAGACGACCCAACCCATATACAGATATAGATGAAAATGATGAGTTTGTTTGAATGATGTTAAATGATAGGGATGTTCAGAGATGAGATTGTTTAATGAATGTCCAGCTAAGCTGATATTTTAAATGATGAAATCATGTGAAAAAGTGAACCAGCTGCAATACTAAAAATGGAGTGAATCCATTTCAATTTACTTTACACTATTCCAAGATAGTTTACTTTTTATTTACTTTATACCATTCCTACACCAAGTTTTGTGTTTTATACTGTTATAGTGATGCGATTTTTAAATTGTATGTTTTTTATGCTTTGTATAACAAGTGCCTTAACAACTGAATGTGGTATGGGAACGGTTTCTGTGAAAGGAGAGAGTAAGAAATGTTCTAATACCACAAGTTGCTGCTATATTGAATGATTAAAACTAGAAGTTATGCACAAGGGAAAACTTTTATGTTTGAAGACCAGCCAAAGTATTTTTTGTATTTGTTGTATTTTTGATGATGGTTATTTAAACCATTCCATTGTGATTGTATGTTTTTTTAATATGAGTTATGTACTATGCAAAGTTCAGATGAAGAACTCATTAATTTTAGTATTGTGTTCACACCTTAAAAGGTGTGAAAGGAGGGATTGTTAGAAATTAAAATCAATGTTAAACAGCATAATTCAGTCTAAAACATATCGTCAGTTTAAAGCTGTTTTATTGTGGAAAAACCCGGAAGTTCTCAGGAAATCAATGCTAAGCTTTTATTCTGAATATCTTTCATATCCGGTTAGCAGTTAGCATGTAGCTAAATAATAATACGTTTTCTGAATGTAAAGTGAAAATGACATGTGTTACACACCAAAACGTACGGACTTTAACACTACATCTATAGACGTTGAGATATTATTACTGCTGAATATTAAATGAAGGTACAGTTGATCGTAGTGTTTACACACACGTGAGAAGCTATGACGTCAGAGGGAGTTTCCGGAAATGAGAACTGTGCCGTAAGAGGCGTTTTAGGACTTCTAAACTAACGATTATAGCTGTTTATAAGGTATTAAATAGAAAGTCATCACAGAGATAAGGAGGAGAAAAGGTTTAAGGAAGTAGGCAGAGAATACCAATGTCGAAATCATCTGTTCTCTCGCGATATCGAACCCGCAGATGAGAAGGGAGGTCCCACTATCTGCACAGCGGGGGAGAACGAGGAGAGAATAAAAAGGGGTGACAGAGGACAGCTCGCTCTCTTTCCTTCGCTGCAGCTCCCTGAAGACATCACCGGCTTTGTCTCTACCTTACCTATGCTTGTCCTTTAACCACGTTACTTAATTAAAGTACCCATTTTAACCTTTTCAGAGACTCCATTAGTCTCATTATTTTAAGTTTCTTTCCTGGGAGCGAGAAGATCACAATTTATCAACAAACCTTTACCCATGTGTTTAGCTAGTTCTGAAAGAAGAATCACATTGTGCATAACAAGAGAAAGCACTATAACACCTCCATCAGCTGACGCCAGCAGGCAGGAGCAGGGAGACAAAGAGAGCAGCAGACAAAGGTTGCAGGCTACTCTGAGAAAAAAAAATACACATATACTGGTTTGTTTAACACCTTTATGTTTACCACATCATTCCATATTATGTTCTTACATAGTTTTGATGTCTTCGGTATTAATCTACAATGTACAAAATAATCTAAATAAATCAAAACCTTCAAATGAGAAGCTGTGTCCAAACGTTTGACTGGTACTGTGTGTGTGTGTGTGTGTGTGTGTGTGTGTGTGTGTGGTGTGTGTGTGTGGTGTGTGTGTGTGTGTGTGTGTGTGTGTGTGTGGTGTGTGTGTGTGTGTGTGTGTGTGTGTGTGTGTGTGTGTGTGTGTGTGTGTGTGTGTGTGTGTGTGTGTGTGTGTGTATGTGTGTGTGTGTGTCACAGAACTGACACAATCACTCAATCACACCCAAGGGCAGAGCTGAGCAGCTGTGTTTCTGTCAGTAAAGTCAGAGCTGAGAGTTCTCAACACTCACTGAAGTGGAACGCATCTTACCATTTTGTTAAATCATTCGGTAATGGCCACTTTCTTTCCTTTTTAAATCAGTGCTACTAGTAATAATAGAAAGTATGAATATGTCATGCGTTCTTCTGTTAATCTCCCTGTCAATTAAATCAAACTATTCCAAATGTCTGTTTTTGAAATATAATCTGAACGAATGATTAAATCTTAAGGCACTGTTTCACTTATTCTGCACATGTCTGCTCTCAATAAAGAAACCTTTGCATGTGAAATGTGTTTGTTTTCTTAATCTCATTCCCATCAATGTTATCATTCAACACAATCAGAGCCGATGTTAAACAATTTGCCTAAAGTGTCATATTTAGCTTTATAGAGACTAAGAGCAGCCGCAGGACGTATAAAGAGGATACGGTACAAGTCCAGAAGTAATGGTTAAAAAAGCAACAAATGACGACTCAAGTGAAGTCTGAAGGCACAGCATGCTTACCTTGGTTTTGGAGATGTATGAGCCAACACTACAATATGTACACAACTCACAACATTTGTTCAATAATTCACTTCCTGTATGGGATCATTGTCACCTTATTGTTACCTACATCTCTGTCATCTGCAAAATACTTGTTAAGTTTTTGTTGTGTTTTCCGTAACCTTAGCATAAGCATGTAGATGTAGAACAGATGAGTGGAGATCAGATAATTGCAGATGGACAAGATAAGCTTGACACCCAATGTCCCAAAACTAACATGCTGCCATTCAGCAGATAACGTTTAATGTTCTTCCATTTAGTTTAGCATGTTAGCATGCTAACGTTTACTAATAAGCAGTGGTGTAAGAAGTACTCTAATATTTGACTCAAGTAAAAGTAGAAATACAACAGTATACTCTGTTACAAGTAAAAGTCCTGCATTTAAAACCTTACTAAGTAAAAGTACAACATTGTGTGTAATGGCCCATTCTTTTATCAGATATGTAATCACTGGATGATTTTATTTATTCTGAATGTGTTCGTCACAGCTGGTGAAGGTGGAGCTACTTTGAATTACTGTGTATACTGATGCTATCGTAACAAGACTCAAAGGTGTTCTCATCAGATGCTCAGCAGCTTCAGAGGAGACATGAAACTCTTCTGACCTGAGCTCCTCCATCAATGCAACATATATAATAACATACACAAATACAAATAGAAGTCTCTATACATGTCAATATAATATGATATGTACAAGAACAGAATGTGAAATGAAATAATGTACATTAAGACAACATTAAATATACGGTTTATTGCGGTGATAAGTATTTAGATAAATAAGTAGATTTCAGTGTGTGTGTGTGTGTGTGTGTGGTGTGTGTGTGTGTGTGTGTGTGTGTGTGTGTGTGTGTGTGTGTGTGTGTGCGTGCGTGCGTGCGTGCGTGCGTGCGTGCGTGCGTGCGTGCGTGCGTGCGTGCGTGCGTGCGTGCGTGCGTGCGTGTGGTGTGGTGTGGAAAACATAAATATTTTAAGATATCCTTTTCTTTTCTTTTTTTGCATTTTAAGAAATATTCACAAAGCGTACATAACAAAACAAACACATCTAGGTACCCAAATGAACTGCATAACAGATGACATATACGAAAATAAATAATAGTAATAATAATATTCCAAATCAAAGAATGAATACATGATTAATACTCAGGTATACATGAATTATCTTCATTATACTGTTCTATACTCGACCCATTTCTCCCACCTTTCCTCAAAGATATGCATCTGGTTTCTAATTCTCAGAGTTTCTCCATTTCATACATTTCATTTCAGTTCTTCCATTGTGAGTTTACTAAGTTATTGTCTTTAGTAAATGCCTTGTCATTTGTTTAATGATCTTTATTCTAATAACCAGAATAGGTAGGAATCTGTTCTGTATTCCCTCTGGTGTTTCCCCCAGTAAAGGGTTAATGGGTCCTTGTTGAGAGAAACACCAAAGAGATTGGACTTTTCAGAGATAGAAAGATATCATTCTAATATTTAAGACTGAACCATTTGAGCTTTTTATTTGTCTTGTCACACAACAGCAGATCAACTAGAAAACAACTTTAAAAATGTGCATTTCAGAGAAAACCCCACATATGGATACGTTTGTTTACTAAATGAAAGGGATGCATTTAGAAGAAAGAAAACCTGAGGCGTTGATGTACTCTGGGATTATAATCTCACACATTACTGATGATTTACGAGAATGAAATCATGATCAGGTCAAATTTCTGTCCATAGTTAAATAATGAAAAGCTTCCTTTACCTCTGAGCTCTGCATCAGATTTCATTATTCAATCCTCTGGCGCCCTCTGGTGTCTGCTGGGTGAACAGCGCATTTATAAATAAAGTACAGTAAATACAAGTCTCTATTTTTCTTTATTTCAGGACGTTTTGGACAACCTGGAATCTTGTGATCTGGACGATGACGACCTCATGTTGGATGAAGATCTGCCGGAGGATGACTCCCTGCGCAGCGGTACATTTAGATCTAATAAAGTCACATAAAGTACAATTATGGATCCCCAAAAAGAATATTTAAGAGCTGTGATGTACGATACAATCCACCAGAATCTGCTTTATTTTGTATAAATGTGAAATCAGGTAAATAACCCAAAGCAGACAGAGCAATCTATTCTCAGTTTAGCTGCTAAAATATATATATTTTTTTAATTTGGGTTCAATTTAGAAACTAAAACAGGTCAATTTCAGTTCATGTAATCGAACAGATCAATGCAGCCTAAGCACTTTATTTCAGGTAAACAGTTTAATTTTATTAACTGTTGTTTCAGTTTAATTGTTACATTTTAAATAACAATCTTCAGGCAACTAAGCTAAGCATATAAGCAGTTAACCAGCCGTTAAACAGCATACATTACAGTCGCTGCTTTATTTATGTCTGACGGAGCATATACAACGTTAGTTTAGCCTGATCGATCCGATCTCCATTCAGAAAACAAGCATTTTAAAAGGTTGTTCGCCTGCCGTCTGTCTGCAGACTTGTATCACTTGTATGTTGTTACTTCGGCATCATTTTGAAACGTGTATTACAATTAAATCACGGTCAAATATGTTCATTTTGTTGTAGTTGTAGCCCCCGAGCCAGCGCGTCTCTCTGACCATTCAGCCGTCGAGAGTGTTCACGTCTCTAGTTTAGCATATTCAGCCCGGTTGTTGGAGGGCCAGAAAAAAGGTGAAAAAGTCGCCCCGAGCCGGAACTACCCCTAGTGGGTTTGGCCCGGCCCGCTTAAACCGTGCTACGTGCTGCAGTGGAAAAGCGCCATGTATTGTGTTGGCAGCTCATTCCTTCAAACAGGAGCTTCAGATTGATGAGAATCAGAGGAAATGTGAAGGTAGATTTCAGCTTGATATGTGAATGTGTTATTGGGCTTTGTTAGATTTGTTAGAAAATGTTTTCAACTTTAATCGACTGAATTAACTTGAAAATTGGGCTCTTATTAACACATGAATAATACTGTGTAATATATTTGAACATGTTTATTTAAGAAGTACAATTTAAGACAAGCAGAAGTTTATTTTACTTAAGTCATTATACTTTTTTAATTTGCTGATTGAGGGCCGATTCAAAATGGTCCGCGGGCCGTAGTTTCTTTTTTACTTTAATCTCATGAAAATAAAACACTTGTGAGATTTCACATCTTAATCTCAGAGAATAAAATGGACTTTATTTTAAATATATTAAATATGAATTGTATTGAAGTTCTTTCAGATTGAAGACTTTCTCATTTCAAACTCTATTCCTGTGTGTTTGAGTGATTTCCTCTCCAACCTGTGTTTGTCCTCCCTGCTGACCGTCAGGAGAGGAACACTTAGTGCTTTACTTCAGTGACACAGCGTGGTAACACTGACCTTCATATCTTCATCATCCTCCTATTTGAATGCTGCAGCTTGCTTGTGTTTGCACGGCTTCTCATTGTGTGTTTAAAGTCAGTGTTCTGATGAAGATGATGATGAAGATGATGTCCAGTTACTAAGCAGTGATGAAGTATTTCTAGGTGTTAGCTTGTCGTTATATCACCTGCAGTTTAATCTGTTATTAATGAGGTCTCTGACGCACACTAAAACAAAGTGTCCCTGCAGTACCAGCAGCCTCCACCAGGGGTCAGTGCTCACCTGAGGATACTCTCCATGTTATTCTGCAGAACACCAGAGGAGCAAAACAAAGAGACGAAAGATAAGACCGTGACTAACATTTCAGCTGCAGATTATTGAGTTATTGATCGATAATGAACGCTGTTTCTGATTATCAGCAGCTGCACGACTACAGAGAGGAAACCAATAAGCACACATGCATCAGACACAGCTGCAGCATATAGATAATAATATTTATAAATAGATATAATGCTGCTGCTCTGTTAACTCGTTTTGAAGAATCTACATATTTAGACTAAGAAATAATTGATTACATGTTTTCTTCCAATTGACATCCTGTGTTTTCTTTTGTTTCCAGTCACAGATATCTCCTGTTAATATTTGCAGCACTGTGAAAAATAAAGGTTGAAACGTTTTATTTGAAAGGTCCGTAACGACTTCCTGCAGAAAATAATGACTGAAACTAAAAGGTTATTTTCAATATTGATTATTGATTTGGTGTTTAAAATGTCTAACGTTAGTATTGTCGTTCATGTTTCGTTGCTGTGGACCTTCTTAATCTACCTTCTTTGGGGGCCCCCTTCTGCTCCGGGGCCCCAAGCAGTTGCCTGTTCGCAAGCGGCGCCCCTGATACCAAAACAAGTACACGTTAGTTTTGGGGTTAAATTCTCAAATAAATGCATTTTAATTTGAGACTTTTCCCCAAAAACTCTTCAAACATCATTTTGAGTCCACGAGACTCTCCTCTCAACAATCTGAATCAGCTGAAATGGAGATTTTCTTTTTATTTAAAGAAAATTGATAGAAAATAAACTGAAATAAATAAAAAATCCCCGAAAAAAAGTAAAACAGTGTTATCAGATTATATTTTAAATGATGTTCCTGTATGTTTAAAAGAAATGTATTTCCGTTAACAAACGAGCTAATATGGAAAATAAATTGAGAGATTTCCCCTTTCTCATTTCCTTCATTGAACAGCACACAGCCAGAGAGTGGTGGCTTCTGGGAAATGTAGTTTCTCCCATTGCTGGTGTCAGATAAGGACACCATCGTTATGACCTTTGAATGATTATTATAAAACAGATGACACTTTTCTTAAGTTTGTCTGTGAGAGCAATGATGAGTTTGTAATGGAGGTGTTTCAGATCAGAGCGTCGGTAAAGCAGCAGATTGTGTTTCTGCAGAAACGCTCAGATTGATTATTAACAATAATGTGAGTTTAATGAACTGCTCAGCTGCAGTTATTACTAACAAACTGCTGAGTCTGCTTTGTTTATTCCTCGTGTCGTGATCGATTAAAACCCCGGTTTGTTTACAGTGTTATGGAGCTGCAGATGGACGAATAAAACACCATCATTAGTGAAGAACGCTGGGAAGGTTTGGGCGAGTTGAGGCTGGCTTTGCATTTGTATCTGATTTAATTGGATTATAATTATTGAGGCATCAGTGTGTGAGAGTCACTTTGTTGAATTACTCTAAATCCACATTGTTTCTTTATCCATCTTTACTTTGCTCTGTTCTAATGAGCAGACCTCCGAGGCACACACACACACAACACACACACACACACACACACACACACACACACACACACTTATCAGTTAGATCAGTGTGTAATCAGTATAATATAATAACCTCCCATTATGCAGATATGACATCCTCGGAACAAATGCTGCAGTTGGTGTGTGTGTGTGTGTGTGTGTGTGTGTGTGTGTGTGTGGTGTGTGTGTGTGTGTGTGTGTGTGTGTGTGTGTGTGTGTGTGTGTGTGTGTGTGTGTGTGTGTTGTGTGTGTGTGTGTGTGTGTGTGTGTACATCAGAGAGACTCTCAAAATCACGCTTAAATAACATGTTCCGAACATATGCTTGTAGTGATGATAAAAAACGTGACATTATAACATGTTTCTTTCTTCAGGTCAGATAAACATATGATAACATGTAACAGACATATAGTAACCATATGATAACATGTAACAGACATATAGTAACCATATGATAACATGTAACAGACATATAGTAACCATATGATAACATGTAACACACATATAGTAACCATATGATAACATGTAACAGACATATAGTAACCATATGATAACATGTAACACACATATAGTAACCATATGATAACATTAGTAACAACACATATAGTAACCATATGATAACATGTAACAGACATATAGTAACCATATGATAACATGTAACAGACATATAGTAACCATATGATAACATGTAACACATTAGTAACCATATGATAACATGTAACACACATATAGTAACCATATGATAACATGTAACAGACATATAGTAACCATATGATAACATGTAACAGACATATAGTAACCATATGATAACATGTAACAGACATATAGTAACCATATGATAACATGTAACACACATATAGTAACCATATGATAACATGTAACAGACATATAGTAACCATATGATAACATGTAACAGACATATAGTAACCATATGATAACATGTAACACACATATAGTAACCATATGATAACATGTAACAGACATATAGTAACCATATGATAACATGTAACAGACATATAGTAACTATATGATACATGTAACACACATATAGTAACCATATGATAACATGTAACACACATATAGTAACCATATGATAACATGTAACACACATATAGTAACCATATGATAACATGTAACAGACATATAGTAACCATATGATAACATGTAACAGACATATAGTAACCATATGATAACATGTAACACACATATAGTAACCATATGATAACATGTAACACACATATAGTAACCATATGATAACATGTAACAGACATATAGTAACCATATGATAACATACGATGCCTCTGTCTTCTCACTTTCCTCTCGTCTCACAAGTTAATTACTGAGAGGCTGAATTATTTCTCGTCTCTTTTACATCCTTCTTGTATTGCTCTGAGCCCTGAGTGGAAGAAGCCAGTAGAGTCTGCAGCACCTCCAGTTTGTTCTGAGGGAAGACACCTCATGCTGAGACTCAGAATAACATCGTACGTCATCTCTGAATATATTAACTCTTTCATGATCAATCATTATAAAACATATCATATATATTATTCTGAAATGGACCAATCTGCACAATGACTACTTTTACTGTCGCTACTTTCACTATATTTTGATGAGAATACTTTTCTACTTTCACTTGAGGAACATTTTGAATGCAGGACTTTTACTGTAACAGAGTATTCCTACACTCTGGTACTTCTACTTTTACTCAAGTACATGATCTGAGTACTTCTACTTTTACTCAAGTACATGATCTGAGTACTTCTACTTTTACTCAAGTACAAGATCTGAGTACTTCTACTTTTACTCAAGTACAAGATCTGAGTACTTCTACTTTTACTCAAGATCAGAGTACTACTATTTTTACTCAAGTACAAGATCTGAGTACTTCTACTTTTACTCAAGATCTGAGTACTACTACTTTTACTCAAGTACAAGATCTGAGTACTTCTACTTTTACTCAAGTACAAGATCTGAGTACTTTTACTCAAGTACAAGATCTGAGTTGAATGTATTGCTAAATATGCATGAATCATATTTGATCCCTTATTTAAACTTGCATTATTTCACGTTTAGAGTTTATTTAAAGGAAACTTTTCAGACAAATTGAACTGTTAGCATTTGTATTTGCACTTATAAAGTTATTGTGGGATTAAAACGTCTAAACCTGCAGACAACATTTAAAATGTAATAATATGAACCTGTTTCTCTGGAATCACTGAAGAGCAGCTCAGCAGTTTGAAGGTCACAGGAAACGACTTCATTGAAACACGTTCACAAACAGCAGGTTTCATTCTTACTGTTTGCTTTTCTAAAGATGAACCCGCTGAGCTGCTGCCGGACGCTTTCTGTCCCGCTGCACTCACTCAGGGAGAAACATATAAAATAACACGGAGATAACCTCAGCAGAAGGACGGCGAGGACACGGGAACAATATGTACAGCCTACTGAAATATATTCAGGTAACAGTTAGTAAACACACTTCAAGCTGAGGGTAAAAACATGCAGCTCATTTCCTCTCAATCAGAACAACGAAGCAACAAGGGATCATGGGAGTTGTAGTTTTCATCATGTATTTTTAGTATGTATTCTTTCTTAATTTATGTTCCTGTTTTTGTATTTATTATAATATTTGTATTTTAATGTTTTATTTTATATTAGTAATCTTGGTTTAGAGTTTATTATATAATCATTTCATATTTTAATTGTAATTATTTATTTTAAATGTATTTACTTGAAATTTGTTTAGTCAATAAAAGAATATGTTTTATCAACAACTAATGGATGTAAATGGACATTATAGGGAAAGTTAAAGTGGACCTATCATGCTATATTTGAATAATATAGTGTAGGACCATACCTATTAAGGCATATTTATACTTTTTTTTTTTCAAAATACCAAACAGATCATGCATTTTAGCCATGCCTCATTTTGCTCAATTTGACATTTTCTAGCTCTGTTTGCAAGGGCAGATTCAGTGAGAACAGCACCACCTACAGGCCTGGCATATGTACTACAGCGTCTCCAGCGCTTTCGAACGGCAATGGCCGTGGCTGTCTCCTCCTGATTGGTGGAGTTGGCCCAATAGCCGTAGCGCCACCGTCCTGACGTCAGGACAGTGTTCAAATCTGGATCAGTTTTTATCAGATCCGTTGCAGCCCTTTTTTAGAGATTTGGGTATGGAGGAAAATAGAGAGGGTGTGTTTTCTGACACTTGGTGAGTTCCCTGGAACACCGGGGACACATATTCATGTATACAAGACGTACAAAAGTGCATTTTGCATGATAGGTCCCCTTTAAGT
>JAAOOA010001550.1:15000-20000 GCA_012861695.1 Trematomus loennbergii | reverse complement strand
ATCTAACTAATAATTTCGGCGATATACTTTCCTATATAAACTATACTTTGCAGTCCAATTTGCAACACTAATTTAGTTTACAATTTGCGGTCGAAAAACTGTTCCGCTCCCCGTCTCATCAGGTCTCAGAGCACCGCGGCTGTCCTCAATTACCTCACTTAAATAAACACCGGAAGGTACAAGGAAACAGATCATATTTACGATTTAAAATAAACAATCATTTCATCAAAAGATATTCACCATGGCAATATAAATCATTTTACATCATTAATTCATTTATCAAATTATGAATCTAAATAATAACTTTGACTTCATTGTGGCTCTAACATACCGGCCCCTAATTGTTGACGCAGTAGCAAAACAATTAAAACATTATAATAGAGCCAAAAAACAAGCAGTTACTCAAATGTAACTGTCATCAATATACAATCATTGTCATAGTTCATAGTCCAATGTTTGTGTTTGTTGTGTTTGCATGAGTTCAAGAGAAAAGGGGGGGGGGCATGTGTGTGTATGTGTGATACTGGGTGTCAGAGGTTACTAGCACATGACACATTGTGTTCAATCAACTGCTTCCAGAAGCAGACAGAGCTTGTCAATTGGCCGCTGTAAGGTGCTACTCTTGGTTTTCACCAAGACACTTCGGACAAGCCCTTTCGACCCTGACAACGTCTTTATCACCCGGCCCATTTGCCAGGAATTTCTTGGTGCTGTATTATCCACGATGACGACGAGATCATTGGGGCGAAGGTTCCGTTTGGGGTTGTGCCATTTGACTCGCTGTTGCATGATTGGGAGATATTCTCTTATCCATCTCCTCCAGAAGAGATCTGCGAGGTATTGTGCCTGTCTCCATCTCCTCCGTGAGTACAAGTCCTCCTTGTGAAAGAGTCCAGGTGGCATAATCGGTTTTGTCTTTAGCAGAAGGAGGTGATTTGGCGTGAGGGGTTCGAGATCGTTTGGGTCACTTGAAACTGTAGTCAATGGTCTGTCATTCATGATGCTCTCAACTTCGCACAAAGCTGTCTGTAGAGTCTCATCATCCAATCTCTGTTCTTTTAGAACGGAACACAGAATCTTTTTTACAGGTCTGATGAGCCTCTCCCAAACTCCACCATGGTGGGCTCCATATGGCGGATTAAAAGTCCATTTTACTCCGTCCCCGAGTAATGCATTTTGAATCTTGTGTTGATTCAGGTCTTTAAGAGCAGCTCTTAGCTCTTTCTGTGCTCCCACAAAGTTTGTGCCGTTGTCTGTCCTGATGCTTGTCACTTGCCCTCTGCGACATATGAATCTGCGCAAAGCATTGATGCAGGAGTCAGTGTCCAATGAGCTCGAAACTTCCAGATGTATGGCACGACTCACAAGGCAGGTGAAGATCACTCCCCAACGTTTTACATTTGCTCTGCCTCGTTTAACCTCCAGGGGTCCAAAGAAGTCAATACCAACATGAGTAAAGGGTGGTAGATCTGGAGACACCCGATCCTCTGGGAGGTCAGCCATTTTCTGCTCTCCAACTGTGGCTAGCATTCTTCGGCAGAAAACACAGGCTTTGATTATTTTTCTGGCTGCCGAGTTAGCACGAGGCAACCAGAATCTTTGATTTAGTCTTGAGAGCATGTGGCTTCTCCCCGAGTGTCCAATCTGCTGATGGATGTGGCCCAGGATCAGTTTGGATATAGGAGTCTTTGGGCAAGATAATGGGGTTCTTCAGATCCATTGGCATTGCTGATTTGCTTATTCGTCCTCCCACTCTTAACATGCCTTCAACTAAGATTGGGTCCAGCTTCCTGATAGAGCTGCTTGCTCTTACTTGCCTTCCTTTCTCCAAAAGTGCAAGTTCCTGAGAGAAGTGACGTCTTTGCTCAAAGTGAATTATTGACTTTTCAGCTTCTCTAATGTCCTCCACAGACAGATGTTGTGATCCAAATGTCAACTTTAGCTTGTTCATTTTGTCCTTTAAGGATTTCAAAAGAGTCCAATCTGGGGCAAGGTCAGCTTTTGCAGATTTCCTTCTTTGATTTAGCAGAAGAAGGATTCCCCTTAATTTAAGTATCCAAGCAACCCCTCTCTGCAGTCTGCTCCATGATGAGTAATACTCAAACAGTTTGCTGGTTGGGTTGGTTTCGTGGACACTCAAACTGTTAACTGCTACGTCCTTTCTAACCTCTGGGTCCTCTGATGGAATAAGGCCCAGGTTCTTAGGTGTTTTTGGCCAATATTCCTTTTCCTTTTCCAGATACTTAGGTCCTGTTATCCACCTTGATGTCTTTAAAAGTCTTCTACATGCAGCCCACGGGATGCGTCGTCGGCAGGGTTGTCCATGGAGCTCACATGCCTCCACTGCTTCTCCTGAGACAGGTCCTTGATCACTGAAACTCTGTTTGCCACAAATGTGTGATATCGTTTAGTCTGGTTGCTGATGTATCCGAGGACAGAGGTGCTATCTGTCCAGAAAGTTGAGTCGTTGAGGTCCACTTTAAGCTCCCTTTTCAACATCCTGTCCACCTTTACTGCAAGTGTTGCTGCAGTAAGCTCCAATCTGGGAATAGTGATCTGTTTGAGTGGAGTCACTCTGGATTTCCCCAAAATAAATGAAACATGGACCCTTCCCATACTGTTTGTAAAGCGAAGATAGCTGGTGGTGCCGTAACCTTTTTCGCTTGCGTCACAGAAGTGATGAAGCTCTGCAGTCCTGATTGGTCCAAAATGCTCAGGTTTCATACACCTGTGCACTTGAAATCTGCTAAGCTGTTCCAACTCTGTGATCCATTTCTGCCATTGTTTTGAGTATTCTTCTGGGATGATTTCATCCCATCCACACTTTATCCTGCATAGCTCTTGGAGGATCTGCCTGGCTTTAAGGATAAATGGGGAGAGGAATCCTAATGGGTCGTAGATGGAACTGACTGTAGAGAGGATCCCTCTCCTGGTAAGAGCTCCGTTTTTGATATTGACTTTGAATATGAAGGAGTCTTTCTCTGTATCCCATTTGATTCCAAGTGCTCTTTCTATTGGCAGGTTTTCCCTGTCAAAGTCCAGATCCTTGAATAGCTTTGCTCTGTGATGCTCAGGTATACTTGCAAGCACTTCACGGTTGTTACAGACCCATTTGGTCAATGAGAAACCTCCTCGGTGCATGCGTCTCTGAGGTCTCTGATAAGCTTAATAGCTTGTTCAACTGTGGCCACTGATTTGAGGCAATCATCAACGTAAAAGTTGGAATTGATTGTTTCAGTTACCTCTTCGTCGTACTTGAAGCTGTTGTCTTCTGCCACTTGTCTGAGAGCATAGTTAGCAATGCTAGGTGAGGACACAGCACCAAAGAGGTGGACCTTCATTCTATATGCCTCCAATGCATTTTCAGTGTCTCCATCTGGCCACCACAGAAACCTAAGGAAGTCTTTGTGCTCTCTCTGGACTTGCACTTGATAGAACATTGCCTCGATGTCCCCCATGAAAGCAATTTGTTCTTGGCGGAATCTAAGCAGAACTCCAATGAGAGTGTTTGCCAGGTCTGGACCTTGGAGAAGTTCCTTGTTAAGAGATGTGCCTTTGCATGATGCAGTGCAGTCAAACACAACTCTAAGTTTGCGCTTTTGTTGATGGTAAACACCGTGGTGAGGTATGTACCATATCTGTCCATCATTCCTGTTAAGCTGTTCTGGTGGCACTCTCTCTGCATAACCCTTTTTTAACACATCCTCCATGAATGTTTTGTATTCCATGGCATATTCTGCATCCCTCTTAAACCTCTTTAGGAGATTTAGAGTACGTTGTTTTACCATTTCATAGTTGTCAGGCATAACTATGTCCTTTTTTCGAAAAGGCAAGGGTAGGTGATAGTGTCCATCCTTGAGTTCTACTGAGCTTGATGCTATCTCCATGAACCTTTTGTCTTCACCTGACATTTCCTTCTTCTCTTCATAATCTTTTTCCGAGAAGTCCTGATTGTATTGTGTGATGAGGAGATCATTCAGGTTGGCTACTGATATTCTGTTGACCATTGTGACCACAGGTCCGGATTCCACAGCAGTACAAGCGTTGAGTGGTCCATTTACCACCCATCCAAACACTGTCCTGACTGCATATGGTCCATTTCCTTGACTTCTTATTATGTCCCAAGGTTCCATTGCCTTAGGAACATCAACTCCTATTAGAAGCTCTATGTCAGCATCAATTTCTTTCAGCTGTATGTCACTTAGATAAGGCCATCTTTCCAGATCCTTTTGGGTAGGTACATTTTCTTTTGAGACAGGAATCTTACTCTGTGTGTACACCTGAGGTAGGTCAAGGTAAGTACTGCCATCTAAATGTCCTATCTCCAATCCTTTAAGTTCGTAACTCTTTACAAGTCTTTCCTGACCCATTGTTCGTAGAACGACTGTCGTTTTTCGTGATTTGGGATTCAGCTGTCTCATTAGATTCTCTGTGCAGAATGACGCTGAACTGCCGGGATCAAGAAAAGCATAGGTTGAGATAAACTTATCTCCTTTGTGAACCTTGACTCGAACAGGCACTATGGCTAGGGCACAATCCCTACCGGCCCCAGTAGCTTCACCAGCCGAGACAAGTGCACTGTTGACCCAAGCTCCTTTTGTTTCAGTAGGGGGAGGCTTTTGTAGAAGTGGACTGTCAATGTGAAGTATTGTTGGGTGACTTTTTTGACACGTTTGACATGTCAGCCTTTTCCTACAGTTCCTGCTCATATGACCCCTCATCAAACATCCAAAACAATAACCATTTATCTTCAAAAAGTCAACCTTTTCCTTGTGTGGATGATTTTTGAACTGATGGCAATCAGTCAGCACGTGCTTGCCTTTACAAAAGTAGCAAAAAGAGGCAGGACTGCCCCCTTGTGGCTGTTTGAAGGTGCCACGCTGCTCTGTGTTTGATGGTGCGGCGCTGCTCTCCTGATCACATGCTGCTGCGATGATGGTGGCGAAGCTGCTGCCTCTACTCTTATGTGTTCTGTGGCTCATGGGTTGGCTCCTAGTGGC
>JAAOOA010001550.1:0-5000 GCA_012861695.1 Trematomus loennbergii | reverse complement strand
GGCTCTGAGACGAGGGAACAGGAAGTGGTGACATGCTGACTCACTTCCTGGTTTTAGGACTCGTCACTGCTCCACTCTATTCCTTCAACCACATTATTGAAAACACAGCATTGCAATATATTTGTGCATTTACAAAAACCTTGATAACCTTTCAATTAAAAACCTGGTTTCACTAATTATTTGATAAAGTATTAAACAATAACTGAGATGAACATACCCAAAGAACGCTCCTAAAACCCGGATGCTATAAGAGATAATGCAGCTCCATTCAGCCTCAAAACATCTCCACATGTTGAGATGTATTGACTGTTCTCTTTTGCTCTACATGTCCTTTAACCTTACCTCTAAATAATTTACCAAACAAATAAAATATGGTTTAAAGCAGCCGCAGCCGTTCTGACAGAAAACTGAAGGCTTTTTCACACAAAACTCGTCTGTCGCCTCGAGACCTTCATCCAACATTTTTAGTTTCATCTGCTGGAGGAAACTCTGGCTGAATACAAATGGAAGATTGTTTTCTTCTGTTTCTTCCAGATGGAGGTGAGATCTGAAAACTGAGCACAGGTGAGAGAAAGAGTATAATATAAGACAAGATGGAGTTGATTTGATATGAACATGTGATGCTGCAGAAAAGTATTACACAGATACAGATACTGGAAAACATCACAAAAGGTTTTACTCGTACCGGTACTTCACGAATGAGAGTGTTCTAAAAAATAGTTTGAGATGTTCTAAATGTGTGAAAGTGTTTGTGTGTGGTTTTTCTCTCATATGCACATATACTTCAACATTTGTCATATATATTTACATGCAATAAATAGATCAAAGTGTATTTATATAGCCCGATATCACACATTGTGGGGGTTCTCGAGGGAATTGCAGGGGTACATACTTAGGATTGCATTGTATTCCCTCACAACGAATATTTTTAAATACATTTTCATAATCCTGTTGTCCCGCCCCCATAACTATCACAGTTCAAGTGTTTCATTAAAAGCTCTTCACAAAGACGTTGAAACTGCTGGAAGAGTCTTCATTTTATTATTTTCACAGACAATAAGTGTAAATGCCAAGTTTAAATGCATTTGCAGACACAGTTTTACGGAGCTCCGACCTCACGTTGTTGTTTACGTCACGTTGTTGTTTACGTCACGTTGTTGTTTACGTCAGGAGACATAGGACTCATATCAGAGACACAGGACTCATACTATACTTTCTAGAAACACCCCTGAGAGAATATCAAATATTGTCTCGTAAATAAATGAGTTTATTCTCGTAACTGTAAACACTTTTAGTTTGAAAATAAAAAAATTTTGGGGACGTATTGATTATCTTTCAAATAAGAAATGTAAGAGGTAACTTATTAATGATATTCTTATACCAGATCAGAGACACAGTACTCATCCTATATCTTTATAGAAACATGGTTAGTGATAAATAAATGAGACCTGTTTGGTGGCGCTGAAGTGGAATGAGTATCTTTACCCTCGTCTTGAGTTTTCTGTCAATAAAAGTCTGTATTCTGTAGAAATGTTGAGCAAAGGATCGAGGATGTAGTTTAATCTCCTCTCTCTGATTCACTGCTTCCCCCCCGCACTAATGAAGTGGATGCATCAGCCGTTCTGACGCATGGACACACGTGAAAGCATCTCTTTGAGGATTCACAACACAAACTGAGTCTCTCCGTTGGGATGTAAACTCTGAACGAAGCACGGCAGCACGTTTCAATCTGCAGACAAACGATACAGAATCAGCATAATGCCCTCTTAAAAACCGAGGGAGAGTTGAATTTAATGAGCGCAGCATTAAAATGCATGGCAGTAAATATCAACTCTGTGTTTCAACACGAAGCTGAGCAGGAACACAGAAGGAGGGAAGTTTGATGTTGTAAGTGTAGACACATCCTTTAATCCGAGGTAGGAAAGAACTCTAACGTCTTCTGTTCAGATACAACTACTTTCTATTTGCTGTTCAACTCAGTGTTCAGCGGGGCGATAAAACGAAGGGTCAGAACGTCTTGAAGAAGTTTTACCATTAGTTTAAATAAGAGGATATATAAAGTAGGGCTGTCAAGTTAACGCGTTAATAACGCGTTAACGCAAAAAAAAATTAACGCCACTAATTATTTTAACGCGATTAACGCATGTGTATTTTTGTCCTCGGCTGCCCCGTAGTTTCAGAGCGCATCGAGTTTAAAATACCATCGACAAGCTGATGCTGACAGCCCCGCTCCTGCCGCCCGCTTGTGGCAGACCACACTTCCACGCTCACCGGCAGGCCGGACTGGCCATCGGGAGGACCGGGAGGGTGTGTATGTGTGGCGCGACTCGCGCGAGCGAGGCACACCTTACGTGTTGTTGTTGTTAGCATCTGGTGCTAGCTAGCTGCGCTAACGGATTTAAGGAGCTGTTTCAATGACATTTCGCCGACAACTGCGCCGAGCACTTGACTTTATGCAGGCAGCCAGACAGTGGGACATTGTACGAAAAGTCAGCACACTCAGCACGGATAGTACGCGCTACATGATTGCAGCGTCCAGCAGCACACGTTCGAGCATATATGCCTTGAGCGGCACATAGCTCCAACGATCTATCACAGTGTCTCCACACACACACACACACACACACACACACACACACACACACACACACACACACACACACACACACACACACACACACACACACACAGTATTATTGTATGAGAGAGGTTCCAGGTTGAATTGAGGCGAATATTTGTAATGTTCAGGTTGTTGTGTTTAATATTCATGAGAATATTTGTCATTGTTCAAATGATAATAAACAAACATATAAAGCAATTTGTCCACTCATATGTTGATAAGAGTATTAAAAACTTGAAAAATACCCTAAGGTACATTTAGAACAGATAAAAAATGTGCGATTAATTTGCGATTAATCGCGATTAACTATGGACAATCGTGCGATTAATCGCGATTAAATATTTTAATCGACTGACAGCCCTAATATAAAGATTAGAAAGTGTATTACAGATACAAAGATTAATTTACAAAATACACATCTAGGTGGACAACCACACAGTCAGAGCCTCGACTGATGCTTTCAACAGCTTTTCCTAGCTGTTTCTAGCTTGTTCGCAGGGTCAGGCCAATGGCTCATTTGACATAAACCCAGGTCTTGACAGGAGGGTTAGTTTAGGAGAGAAGGCGGCGGCCATAACAGTATTTCTGTGTGAGTGGAGCACGTATAAAGTGGTGTGAGCCAGGTAACAGTATTAAACATTTTCGAACAAAAATGCTAGAATTGGCGTCCATGATTGTTCTGGTACAAACAAGACAGTAGCGTAGCAGCAGTATGTTTTTGGGATGAGAACACGTCAAAGTCAAAGTCCACTTTATTGTCAATCTTTCAGTTTGTGTGTACAGACAGAGATCGAAATACTGTTTAATATGTATGCAAATCTGTATATATACACAATCAAGACACATTTATACACATATTAACACATGAATAAAGCACAACGATCAATATAGGCAGTGTATTTATTTATTTATTTATATAGCACCTTTCAAAACAAGGCAATTCAAAGTGCTTTACAAACATGAAAGACATTAAGAGCATTAAGAAACACACTCATTTAAAAGCAAAGATAATAAAACATGAATAACAAAGGAAATGAATGAAAGTCACAGAGCAGTGTGATATACCACATCTGAAATGTTAGCTCTGACTCTCAATCATTGCTCACTTTGTAGCAGAAATAGTTTTCTTTGACCTCACTTTCTTTCCTCTTTCTTGTTTAACTTGTCCTTTAGTTATTTCAAGTGTTTCCTGCTAAATGAACCCCCCTTTGGAGAATTATAATCTGACCCCATGGTACCTTTTAGTTTTTGCCGAACTATTCCTCTTTTTTTAAATGCCTATTAGTTAAGGAGACCTATCATGCAAAATGCACCTTTGTACGTCTTTTCTACATGAATATGTGTCCCCGGTGTTCCAGGGAACTCACCAAGTGTCAGAAAACACAACCCTCTCTATTTTCCTCCATACCCAAATCTCTAAAAAGGGGCTGCAACGGATCTGATCAAACTGATCCAGATTTGAACACTGTCCTGACGTCAGGACGGTGGCGCTACGGCTATGTGGGCCAACTCCACCAATCAGGAGGAGACAGCCACGGCCATTGCCGTTCGAAAGCGCTGGAGACGTTGTAGTACATATGCCAGGCCTGTAGATGGTGCTGTTCTCACAGAATCTGCCTTGCTAAAACAGAGCTAACATTTTTCAAATTGAGCAAAATGAGGCATGGCTAAAATGCATGATCTGTTTGGTATTTTGAAAAAAAAAAGTATAAATATGCCTTATATAGGTATGGTCCTACACTATATTATTATAATATAGCATGATAGGTCCTTTAAGTTTAACTTTTTTGGTATACTATAATACAAAATAGCAGTCACTTCATATCTTTAGAATGTGTATTAGTGCAGACTGTCCATAGCAACGTAAAAAGTGTCTGGTGTCTCAGTGATGGATGTATAATAAGGGGCGGGGGCTCGTTCATAAAGACAAAATGGCCTGAGATTCTCGAGATAAATGCGTCAACATGTATAATGATCCTCTCCAGTAGAATGATGGAGAGAGAAAATACATCTGATTTGGCTTTTAGTGCATTTTACAACTTTCAAACCTAATGATTATAATAAGGGCTGTAAAAATAGTTCCAACTGGGTTGTTATTAGTTTTAAAATAGTATCCACAGTGACGTTACGGACTGATATCGAGTTGTAGTACGCCGTTTGGCCACTAGGAATATTTTCCTCAGAGTCCGGAGCACTTCCTGGGGGCTTTAAGAGAACACGTCTCAGTTGGCGTCCATGATTGTTCCGGTACAAAAACAAGACAGTAGAAGTATGAATGTTTGGGTATGAGAACATGTCTCAGTTGGCGTTGTTTGTGTGTTTGTTTTGGTAGAAAAACAGTTATCGTGGTGGCGCCCATGTTTGTTTTTGTCAGGATCGT